>JAPYZB010000761.1:0-28977 GCA_030522745.1 Eupelmus kiefferi | reverse complement strand
TCTTAACTTCTACAATGAAACTATACCCAACTCACACAGGAAGTTTTTAAGACGCTCTATGCTAGAAGAGTAGACGTGATATAGTAAATAGAATAACTAGTATTACAACAATTTATCAAATTATTACAAGTTATTAGAATATAGGTAGAATTATAAATGGGTTCTATCGTAAAAAAAATTCTAGATCTGATTGTAATTTCGATTGAAATCTAATATATTTATAAACACTAAAATAAAAAATTTCAAAGATTACTTTATATGTTACATTAACATAATATTAAAATAGTCAGTACCAATTAGTCGTTAAAAAGTTTTCACAATATTTTTTTCACAATATTTTTCGTTCGTATAAATTTATTACAAACATAAAAGCCGAAATGGCCAATGCTCCTAAATGAAATAACTTAAAAATCCATATCCCACTTCGTTGCACTAACCCAATTTTCGAAAATAAAAAAATCTGGAAAAACTTCAAAAGCCTCCCAAGAGAACAGCATCCATAAAAAGCATTTTTCAATAATCTCAGCGATTAAATTATCTCACCAGCCCAGCATATATACACGCATACACACAGAGCTCGAACGGCAGGATATCCTTTCTCAAAATGCAGCGCGTCCACTATCCCCTCGCTTAGATCCAGCTCCGGCGCAAAGCGGAGCAAAAGAGAGAGGGAAAGCCAAAGACAGAGACAAAGCGCGCGCCGTCCAGTCACACGTACACGACAGATATCCCCCTCTCTCCCACGCACTCAGACACACAACCTTCTCCGACACCCCCACAATCACACGGCCACAACACACACAGAGAAATCGACTCGTTCTGCGTGCGCCAGCTTGAAGAACGTGCTCTCTGCTCCGAAGCTCTCGGGCACGCAGACAGATCTAGGCATAGCTATATATATAGAAAACACGCGCAAAGGCTGCGTGTGCGCGCGGCTAGCCTGGCGCTGCTCTCTCGTGGTGGTGCGCGTGTGTCACGGAGCGAGAGAGAGAAAGACAGAGTAGTCATACCTGCACGTCCGCGAGGGTCGAGAGAGCTGCGAGCGGCGTTGCGCGCGTATGTGCGTGCAGGCAGCCTGAGAGTCCTCGGTGCGGCCGCCCAGCTAGAGCGAGCGAATCGAGAGCCGAGAGGAAGCTCGTTATCCAGGAGAGCTGGGGTCCTCGGCGAGGGACGACGGTGACTTTATATATCTATAGTAAGAGAGCAAGAGAGAGAGGGAGTCGTAGTCAGGCGGAAGAGAGAGCTGCAGCAGCAGCGGAGCGACGCAGACGGCGCGTGGACATATATCTATATATATATATACGTATATATATATATATACTTACACCCACACACACGCGCGCGCGAGCGGACATCACATCAAAGATGGCTCCTCCTCGCCGAGGCAGGCAGCAGTGCTACTCGCGAGGGTGACACTTCTCCCGCTGTGTATACACAGAGGGCCGCCGCACGAGGCTGCGTGCTGAGAGCTGACAAGCCTCGAAGGGCTGTGAGTGTGTGTAGGGGAGAGGAGGAAAACGCAGAGGAGAACCGGCCGCTCTGCGGGCGCGCGCGCCCAGGACTGGACGTCGGGAGAAGCCGAGGACGCCAACGTGTGGTGGAAGCGCCGGCGAGGACGAAACTACTCCTGGAGGAGTTCCGGCTACCAAGGTAGGAGAGAGTGTTGGTAGAAGCCTTGTCTTCTGGCTCTTTTTGCGTCATTGCGAGTCTGATGTGCGAGTGTGTGTGTCTGAGGATGAGACTGGGTTTCAGAGGAGCTGGGGAGTCTGGTGCAGTCAGAGAGTTTAGAGGTGTGCACTCCCTGGTGGGATGGTGGAGTTTTTTCTTTGTCGTTGCATCGCTGAGAGGAGTGCTCTCGATGCTGGAAGTTTTGTACTGTTTGCGGAACTGCTTTTGAGTTGGAGTAGTGGTGCGATTCAGGTGTTTGTCTAGATAGTATAGGAATAATGTTTTGAATTTGGATTAATATGTTTGAAGATGTGTAGAGTGTCTTTCTATGGATGATTTGACTCATAGGAATTCTTGTGCGTTGATGATGCGTAAGTGTTGATTTGAATGTGAAAACTTTTGATAAGGATTACATTTTTATCTGCTTTGCTTGAATAAGAGGATAAATACACATTTATATGATCATCAGATTTCTTTTAATGATGAAATACTTCACATAATTGATATTTATTAAATTGACTCTTATGTATACTATAGTGTAATATTTTTTTGTTTTGATTCAAACTAGTCAGTGAAGAAAAAATATTTTATTTAAAAAATTCAAACAATTGGGTTCATATGTCATTTTGTAATTTATTGCAGTTGTAATAATAGCAATTACAGCTTCCTTATCCTTTTTTAATTTTAGGTTTCTTTTGTTACTATCTTTTGTCAAAACTATTCAAGATTATGTTTCTCTGTATTGTACTTGAAGTATAAAAAGAGACCAAGTAGAGTGTGAAATTTTTCATGTGTATGTTAGCAAGCTTGAAGGTGAACATTTAAGAGAAGCTTGTTAATTGATAATGGTTTTGTGGCCATTGCCAGTGTGGTTCTTTAATAGATATCAATGAAATATTATTTTACATGAATGAAATCTTAAAATTTCTACTGTAAGTTTTATTTAAGAAAAATTGTTTGTGTTAAAAAGTATAAACTTATCTTTAGAACTATTTAATCAAATTTTTGACAGTATAAAAATTTTAATAATTTCCACCTTTTTTAATAATTTTTAATTTTTCAACTTAAAACCAACATTTTATCACAAAACTAAGGAATGCATCACTAATGCTGAATGCAATTATATTGTAAAAATAAAATGTTTTATTCAAGGATTTAATAGGTGAATACAATGGACCTTTTATGAGTTCATAAAAAAGAAATTTCCTCTTTTTTCAACATTAAAATTCCTTTTAGTCGCCAATGACTGACACTTAAATAATTATAAAAACAGTTATTCTGTTGTAAGAGATTTTTTACAAACTCTTTGTCTAAATTTTTATGTATCTATCATATTTATTTTACTCATTGAACTTAAACAATTAACCTACTTAGTTCAGTTTGTTTCTATTTTTTTATGTTTCAGATACTTAGTGCCATTCCAGAGAAATATCATCGCTATGCTAAAAAAGTAAAATACAACCAAATGTGATATAAACTCCAATAAATTTGTATTACTCAATGCCTCATGTAAACTATTTATACTTATCTGAAGTATACTGGTTCACTTTACTGTGATGTCATTATTAAGTTCAGCTTTAAAAAATAAAGCTTTCTGTGACGAAAAAGTTTCCTCGCTGAGCCCAGGAGGATGTTACCAAAGGAAAACAATAAAATTTTTCAAGGTACTGAAATATTTTTTTTAAATCTGATAGCTCTCAAAAATGTTAACATAGTTTTTTGTTATTACATTTTGTTTAATAAACTGCACTATTATCGATATAATTTTTAACCCAATAATTGTTATAATATCTCATAATTAAGTTTTTCAAACAATTTACATTAAATAATGTATTGATAATAAATTTCATTTCATCGTTAACACATTTCATTAAACTTTAGTGAAAAAATTATAATTTAATCATGATGAATTGCCTTAATTTATTTAAAAATCAAAGATAATAAATAAATATTCAGATAATAAACTTTTTTACAGTGTTTGAGCAGCGTAGTGATGACCAAAATCCAAGAAGTCCAAGAGCCTTTGACAAGGACCTAAGGGAAAGTAGCATTTACTAGATTTGCATCATCCCATCAACTCAGCCGTGCTGTAAACATTTACTTTACGGTTTGTAAGGCATAAAGAAAAGTTAAAAAAAAAAGAGGAAAAAATGGCGCGCAAAAGCGATAATGTGAAGAACATCAATGTGGCGGTGGTTGGTCTGTCGGGTACAGAGAAGGACAAGGGCCAGGTCGGGGTTGGAAAGTCCTGCCTCTGTAACCGCTTTATGCGTTCGCTAAGCGACGACTACAGCGTCGATCACATATCTGTACTATCACAGGTAAGCATTTAAGTTGAATTGTTTCATTTTTTATTTATTTTTTTACCTATATCTATTTTATACCAGTAATTCTATAAGATATTTTTAAATTTTGTCTACTAAATATTTTTAAATTCCAAGCAAGTATAATCAAGTAAATACAATAAAGGTACAAAAACTTCTATTTTCCATATAAATAATAAATAACCCCAGTACTAACTTAAGCAGCGTAAAAATTCGTTTTTAATTTGCTGAAGAATCAAAACCAAATTTCATCTTTTAAATGGAAGTCCAATTATTTTATATTTTAGAAAAATAATAAGCATAAGAAGAATTATGTATCTATTCTTTACATTAAATTTTGCGTATTACATTAAACTATGAAATTAAAGTTAGAGAGTAACGGTAGAGTTGTAAATTAGCTGGCTGTTTATTTACACGATAAACTAGTAGCTAAAAATCCAATGTTTAGTTTTTCTGCAACATCGAGCTTTTAGAGATCGTTAGGGAAAAGTCGATTTTAACTGAAAAATCGGAGGACTTGATGGTTGAGCAGCAACTTTAGCTATAGAAGATATCATTTTGTAGCCTCTTGGTTTGACGCTTTTTTCATAGCTCGCTTGGCTCACTTTCTTTTTTGTAACTCTTACTCTCTAACTTGGAAATAGTTTCCATCATCAGTTACCTTATAAAAGCACAATAAAAGAATAACAATTATACATTCTAAAAATTAAATACTCATTTAAATGGTGTTTAAATTAAAATAGAGAAATTGTTAGTGATGTACAACGGATAGTTTTTCATTGTTTGATTGAAGCATTTTCTCAGGATAAAACATTTTTATCGTAAAGAATATGTTAGAGGAGTGCAGGCGCTACGAAAAAAGAGCTATCAGAAATGATCGCATATACTTAGATAAACGGTCACATACAGAAAATTATGTTTTACTGCGTGTATTCTGTATCAAAAAACGTGTAAAACCGTACCATACAAAAAATATGGTCCGATACATGAGTGAAGAAGTAATAAATTTCAACCTCGTGTGGCCTTTTCATCCTCGCTTTTCTCGAGCGCAAACTCGAGAAAGTGATTTCAGTCGCGTGTAGATACACGAGGCTGAAATCACTTTCTCGCACTAGTATTGAAATGTACTATTGTTTAATATGTATTCTAAAAGTTGTGTGGAAATCATAAAAGGTATTATCATATAGTACATTTTTCTATTTTGTACATCAATCAAATATAATTTATTTTATAGAGCATATATGGCAATTTTATTATACCAAACTAATATGAATTTTTAGCATGAAGCGTTAGTATAGATTATTAAGACTAAACATTTAGTTTTTTTTTTTAGTTCTATTAGTTGAATTAGCTTGATTATCTTTGGTAACAACTTTTGTTTTAAAAATTTCCAAATAATTTTGATAGCCCGACAATTTTTTAAGTACCCAAAAACTCGAGTACTAGACTGTCTCAATCCGTTCCGTCCTGTATTTTTCAGGTACCGTACACTTGGAGTATATTGATAGAAAGTGATTTATTATATAATAAGATTGATTCAAAATTTTTTATAAATAACCTTTTTTTTTACGAAAAAAAGAATAATTAATAATAAAGTAGTTTTTTTACGAAACTTTTTTATAATTTCAAAAACATAAAGTAGCAGCTACTTACATCAACTTCTTTGATATGCATCCACACGTCAAAGTATGAATTTTTCTTTCATATATTCTCTCTAGTAAAATTACATATTTTTTAAAAGTATGTCTTAAGAGAAGATTCCGATTAATAATTTTTCGAATCAGTATTTTTTTTAATAATTAAAATATATTAAAATATCAAAAATTACGAAAAGTATATAAGTAATAATTGAAATATATTTTTACTAATTTTTTAAAGTTTGTGTTTGCGTATTCATTTTTAAAATTTTATTGTTCAGTTAATTTTGTTATCAGTATTATTAATAGTGAAATATGTTACTCTTTAGGTAAAATTATCATTCAATATTAAACAATTTTAAATTGAAGTTTTAAATTTTGTATGAAATTTTCATCTAAGAACGTATTATTATACCTCTTTACCTATAATCGGATGACTTAAGTCCGCACCTTTTGACTGTTACAATCTTAGTTGATGAATTCACAAAGGGTACGGGACGCCTCGGTTTCCTACAGTATATATACGATATGTACTTACCTGAAAGCTTACTGAAAATTTGAGAGACTTATCGAATATTGAAAGTTTTAAATTTACAGCTAATTCATGTCAGTTTCAGTAACAGTTTATTTAATTTACTTTTGCCACCGAAAATGATTTTTGTATTTTCAGTACTATTCGAGTGTGTAACATTATTACTTACATTTTAAAATTTTAGTTACAATATAACTTCTACGGACGTGATCTTACTAACTCTGTTGAGTCGTCAACTTTTATAATTGAAATTCACAACTATGTACAAGAATTCATAGTAAAAAGAATGTTCTTCTTCGCTGTTTCAGTCGGACTTCAGCGGGCGCGTTGTGAACAACGATCACTTCCTCTACTGGGGCGAAGTAAGCAAGCCGACGGAGGACGGCTCGGCTGACTATCAGTTCCAGGTGATCGAGCACACCGAGTTTATTGATGACGCCTCTTTTCAGCCGTTCAAGGGCGGAAAGATGGAGCCCTACGCAAAGAGATGCGCTTCGACGAAGATAACCAGTGCCGAAAAGCTCATGTACATCTGCAAAAATCAGTTGGGCATAGAGAAAGAGTATGAGCAGAAGGTAGGAGATGGTTGAGTTTTTTCATTTCCAACTAATCACTTCTGAATTAGCAAGTATTTTCTTCATATTCATCGAAATCAATCCGTCTTGCCGATTATATAGCAAAACTGGACGCAGAAAAGCTCTATTTTTGTCATCTAAACATACAATTTGTAAACTTTAATGATATGACATCACGGTAAATTTTTCTTTTGCTCATCAATGCTTACAAAAAGGACGTACGTTTAAAATGTTCAGAACGTCGGTACATTGACAAATAAAGAATTAGTTCGTTGCGATCAACAGTTTTCCTTCTTCGTATAACTTTCATAAACGAACAATAGTGTCATTCTACTACATAGTAAAAATTTGTTTCTTTAAAAGTTATTATTGTTTCTGTTTTCTTACAACGTCGAGAAATAGGACTTTTAATTAAGAATCAGCTACTTTACCAAGTAAACATAAGCATGTCTCAAGATTTTTATCTTTTAACATATGTCTAATTTTCTGACAGGTTTTACCGGACGGCAAGTTGAATATCGACGGTTTTTTATGCGTGTTCGATGTGAGCGTGGTGCCAAATCGCTCAATCGAAAAGCAGGTTGACATAGTGGCCAATATTCTCAATAATCTGATGAAGGCCAAGAAGCCAATAGTTTTGGTTACGACCAAGAACGACGATTCCAGTGAGCAGTACGTGAAGGAGGCGGAGAAGCTGCTTATGCGCAAGGAATACAAAGGCTCGATACTTATGGTCGAGACTTCGGCCCACGAAAACATCAATGTTGATCTTGCTTTCATGACTTTGGCCCAGCTCGTCGACAAAACCAAGCTGCGCAGCAAGGTCAGTTTCAAGATTAATTTAATCTTATAAAACTACTGTTGTACTTTGACTAAGCAGTTTCTTATCAATGCTTTTGTAGGTGATAGCGTTCTCGGAAGCAGCTCGTCAACGTAAAGAACTGATGGATGCATCCACAGAGTCCCTTCAAAGGCTGATTCGCATGCATGTGCAGGATTACCGAGCTATTTGGTCTCAGTCATCAAAGAAGCTCGCTCAGCATCGCGAGTTTAACACCTTTGTTGAGCTTTTTGGCATAGATGCCACTCAGCGACTGTTTCGTCGTCACATTAAGAAGCTTAAAGATGAACAGGTGGCTAAAAAAATACAAGGATACCTCGATATGCTGCCTGACATACTACATGAGATTTGTCCCGACATATCCAACTTAATCAACGAGTTAGTGACACATTTTATATTGATATTTTTTTAGAAGTCCTGCTTCGTGCTCTTAATTTGGTTTTACATTTCGTATTTTAGCTAATCCTAATTTTAATTATTTTTTTGCTTAAAAAAAAGATGTAATGTAAATAAAATAAGCTTATATAAAATATACATAATCTATTTAATAATCTCTATTGATGAAAATTGTTTTTGAAAGGGTCTTGTGATTAAAATTATTTTCTTTTTATTCAGAGAATGGTCGAACGTGCAACAGTACATTAAAGAACATCCAGACTTTGATCGATATTTCTATGAGTGCCCAGAGGATATACCGTGGATCGATTATGACTTCGGTGAAAATAATACCTCCAAAATACCCTATGATGTGCTTGAGACGTCAGAAGCCGAAACAGTCTTCAAGAATCATGTAAACGCTTTACAGCAGGAGCAGCGCCGTCTCGAGTGAGCTAATATTCTTAATATTTTTTATTTGGCTGCTGGCAACATAGTTCGAAAGAGCAAATATTATTTCATGCATATACTTTTGCGTTTACGCATTTAGAACTTAGGACATGTATCGTCTTAGTTTTTACTAACCATTATTTCATTAAGTTTATACCTAATCACCACACGATAAAATTTTTTACGAATTTATTTAAAATAATAAGTTTAAAGGATAGATAATATGCCTGATTGCTCAATTTTAATGTTTTGCTTAACGTGCTTTGACATTTTCGGGTTTAAAAAGATATTATTTTCTTATGATAAATTTTAAGCATCATTCTTTTACACTTTAACTCGATTGATAAATCTCATAAAACGATATTTATTCTACATGTTACTTCAGATCTTTAAGTTTAATTTACTTAAAGTAAACTAAGATATTTGATTTAAAAATTTTATAGCGTGGTGTAGGTCTTAGTGTTAATGCCAGCAATCGAATACATGTGCAGCGTACTAATGCTTTTTGCTTTATTCTGGGTGGCGTCTTTCTTTTTGCAGACTTCCAAAAAGGTAATTACACGCTATTTTATCGCTATTAGATTACTTAGTTCATATTGGTTTTTCTTTCTGCACTGGGGCTTAATCAAGCTCGTGTTGGGTGTGGACTTTTTTATTCTTAGAAACAAAACTTAGAATCCTATCATTTATTTAGAATAAGAGCAAATTTAATTTTATAAAATTGCTTTATAGTTCACGATATTCAATTAAACTATTCCTATGTGTTAAAAGGACTCTAAAAAGATTTCTAATCACGATTTGATTATATTCTAATAAACAAGAATGCCGATAAGCAGACAATACATAAAAAAATTTAAGAAGATATTTCACAAATTTGACATAAAATTATGATTCTGTCTAATATCTTGTTTCAAAAAGTTTTACCAATGTGGTACATTTTTATTAGAAATATATTGTTAAATAATATTAAATGAAATAATTTACATATATTCTAGAAAATTTTAATAAAATATAGTCATTATTATGATCTTTATCAATACCTCAATAGTAGTTAACCAATATTATATAAAAAATATTATATAAAAATTAAAACTATTCATAGGGGAAATATAAATATTTTTTATCATTCATGATTGGTTGAAACAAAAAATAATGAATTGCCTTATTTATTATGTGTTTTTCATGTTATATACATAGGTGGAAGAAACAGTTTAAACAGCTACTAGAAGAGACCGGCTACGTAACTCCTGGTAAGCAGCTGTCCGAAGTGCGGGTATTGTTTATGGGTCGCGAGTGTTTTGAGGCACTTTCGCATCACGACTGTCAGGAGATATACGACCAGCACCAAAAGGAGATCATTGAAAAGGCCAAACATAACTTTCAGGTTTGTAAACAAAATCTCAAATTTGATCAAGATATTAGTTTTTTTACTAAATATTTTTGTAATATAAATAAAAATGATTACTTCGAAAGAAGACTTTCAATCAATATAATTAATCTTTGTTTCTTTATTCGAATAGGAATTGCTTTTGGAACATGCAGATCTATTTTATCATTATAAAAGCATCGCTCCCACGGGTACAATTACGCAAGATGATATTAAAGATATTACCGATGCTTTGCTTGATGATTTTAGGTAAGAAAAATAAATTTTATTGTTTAAATTTAAAATTTTTTTATATTTTAAATAAGTGTATTATTATTTTATAGATATACTAATTAATTGCATTAATTTACAGATATAAAAATTTAGATAGATTAGACCAAGACAGAAAATTAATGCTCTTTCAGCATTTAGGTTTCGTTCACTGTCCCATCCGAGAACATTGTCCTGCTTTCCCCAACTGTATGGATGCGTTAATCGAAAGAATTCTAGGAACTAAAGCTCACAGGTAATAACTAGTCTTGTTTATTAATTTTGTAAATAATTGTAAAATGCTTTTATTTACTGCTTAATTATAAATTATATTTTTTTACAATAGAAACTCCGAAGTTAATTTAATTTAATTTTTTTTATTTAATTTAATTTTATTTATTTATTGTTGCAGGCCATCATCATGGAATCACAGTAGTCAGTGGCAATTGAGCTCAGAAAATAATCAGCTAAATTTGGTAATATTAGGCAGCAGTGGTTTGAGCGAAGAATTCGCACGCGAAATCCGCTCCCAGACGGAGGACGATGAGGTGGAAATCGATTGCCAGCTCTATACTCTTGGGTATCGCGTTATCGACGGAGACGTTGGCTTGCCTCATAATTCCTTTACCACTTCAGATTTTATGCCTCATGGTAATTCACATTAAATTTGTATTCTTAAAACAATGTCAAATTCATCATTTTCAAAATTTTAATTTTTTTGTAATGCAAGTAAAAAATTGATTAATTTTTTATTTTATTGTAGGTTCCTTCTGTATTTATTCGAACGAAGACACGTTTGAGTACATTCGTTCTTCTTTGGAGAAAACGCTTCTCTCGAATTTAGAGCAAGAGGATAGATTACCATTTCAGGGCCTGCCTATCGTCATTTTATTCGTACCTGATGGAATAATTGATGAACTTGAAGCCATGAGGTTGCGTGAAGAAGGACAAAATCTTGCTGATAGGTAAGATTTTTTAATAAAGTGACTTTGATTCTTATAAGTCTCAGCTTTTAGTTTGTCAATTGGAAAAATTAATACTTTTTATATAGTCTTCAGTGTCCATTCATTGATGTAGCAATAGAGGATCTTGAACAAGACAAAAGATTCCCAACATCGTTGGTTAAGGAAGCACTACAACAGCTTGTACAGGCAATAAACCATCGAGCTGGCTTTCTTAATATTTACCAAAGTGTCATTGAGTGTTTGGAACCTGATATTAGGTAATAATTTATCATATACAGAATTTAAATTTATTTAAAATTAAAATTATTATGATTAAAAATTTATTAGAAAAACAAAATTTCTTTTACAAAAAATTCAAAATTTAACTTTTAACGCTTTTATTTGATAGAATAATAATGTGCATGTTCTGCGGTGATCCATACTCGGTGGAAAATGTGCTAGCGCCGCTGTTAAGTCACCAATGTTGCTTCCTGAGCAGTGAGCGCTCTATCGTCCTCGAGACATTCCTCGGCGACTCAAAGCGTCGAGTCGAGGTAACCATATCGAGTTTCCACGGTGCCAATGCTTTTAGAGACGAGCTCGTCCACGGTTTTATACTTGTATACTCGACTAAGAGGAAAGCCTCGCTAGCCACACTCAAGTATGTTACTACATTTTTTTTTTCATAATTTTAATTTTTTTATTACGTAGGCTATCTGTAAGATACTTATATAATAATAATACTGGAACGATATTGAATTTGAATTTAATATTTGCTTTATTAAATTTCAAATTTAATATTTATTTAACTTGAATTGTTATTTTAAAATTTTTGTAATCAAAAGTGACTTTATTTTTACACACTTTTATTAAAGGTCTATTTATTCCAGCGCATTTTCTCACAACATTCCGAATTTGCCAATACAAATAATGGCGGTAACCGACACTGGTGGTGCCAATGCATTCTTTAGCAATGATTTAAGCCATCATCTTATAACTGAAGGAAATGCTACAGCCGACAAACTGCAAGCTCACTTTATGACTTCCTCGTCATCTTGTCAGCAGAAAAGTAAGCAACTTTTTCATAATTTTTGTTGTTGTTTTTTTTTTTTTTTTAATCATTGTATTACGCTAAAGCTAATAGAGAAAGTTAGTTTAATTTGTTAGACCATCAATAAAAATCTTAAAAACAAACTATTTACAGCGGCATTTTACACTCCATTTTTCAAAGAAGTTTGGGAAAAGAAACCGGAAATTGAACAAGCATTCAATATGGAGGAACCAGGAAATCTTAATGATAGTGGTGAGGGTACTTTAGAGTACTCGGCGCTACATCCGATGCCTCCACCGCGTCACGAAAGTTACCACTTGCAAACACCTGACGACGGGTAAGTCAGTCAGGAAAGAGTGTCATCATGCACCTTTTGAATTTTTTTAAAAATAATAAAAAAACAGTATTAAAGTTATTTAGGATGCGCCAGTTTTTAGCAAGCTTTTGTTAATTCTATAATGTAAAATTCCAAAAGTTATTTTGAGCATCTTATTGTTAAAAGTTATAAATATTTAGATGTGATTGGGTTAAAGTTATTATTGTTTTATTATTTAAGAAAAATTGAATTACAAATTATTTTAAAATATTTTTTTCTTTATTATTATTATTAATTTATTAAGCAATAAAGTATTGCTTGGATAATAAAAGTAGTGTAGAAAAACATCAATTGATGCTTGTCCCTCCTTTTGTTTCATTGTAATCGTCTCTCATCTAACGTGAAGCAGTATGTCGGTAACTTTCAGGAGCGGCTCAGAGTCTTATGAGCAGCTGACTCCAGACGGCGAGCTTGGTGAAGGTGGACTCAATGAACATTTTGTCGATAATCGAGCCACACCGAGTGACGACAGCGATATTTACAGTCAGGTCGATTATCATAGAGAGGAGCGGGATCGGGAATTCGCAAGAAGTGGCGATATGACGAGCAAAATGTCTGGTACGCTTGAATCTTGCGATACGATAAAGTCGCAAAACGTAATAAATGTATCAAAAGTTAAATGAATTTTTTCAAGAATTATGCAAAAATGCAACAAGTTTTTATTTATTATCTTTTGTTATGTAGTAAAAAACAAGTAATGGAGATAATTTTGTCATTTGACTGATGTGTGAATGATAATCTCTTTAGAAACTTTAATTTGATTTAAAAAATGTATTTAGATTGAAAAAAGTAATAAACTTTAAAAGTAAATGTATAGCACAATGTAACAATGCATAAACTGCTAAAAATTTAACCTTTTTCATAAAATATATATTTTAAAAAACGTAGATTTCCATAAACGTTTTTACATTATATACTTATTAAAATTTCAGAGATTATAGTCTCATTCAACTTTAAATTTTAAAATTGGTCAATTTCATGTTCTTTACACAGCTAGCAAATGGTAACATCACATAAATTAAAAAAAATATACAAGCAAAAGTTGAAATAATACTGTAGAATTTTTAAATAGTGTTATACACTTTATATAAAAACCATATTATAAAAACATTTATAATTTATTTATTATTTTGTAAATGAGAAAAATTCAACGCTAATTTTATATACAGTTTATACATTCATTTATACTACAACCAAAATTTATTTTCTCTCCGTCTGCGAAAAGCAATGAAGCATTTTCGCACGGTTTCAGGCTGGGTGAAAGATACCTTCATGCATCAGCAGCAGGACGGTGTGACTAACAGCTATTCACATCGAGCTTTCACTACTGGCAGGCGTCATATAAATCAGACCAAACCTAGGCCTAAGGGTAACAGTCAAACATTGAAGCAGCCTGGCAAGATCAATCTCAAAGATTTCTCAAATGTGACGGATGTAATATCCCGTATGGCCATTGGTGAAAAAGACGAGCATGGAAAATTAGGCCACGCTCCACTTGCAACTCCCGAAATGGTGGATCTCGGTTCTGAATACGCTCAGGTAAAACTTAAGTTGGATGCTTTTTTCTATTGCTTATCAAAATCGTAAATGAAATTGCGATAGAAACTGTTATGAACAAAGAAATACAAGAATGCATTTAAAATTATTGCAGGTTAAAGATGTTGTACCAAATTTATACCCTCACTATGACGGAGAGTATGTATATACTTTGGTGCATGATTCTATTAACAACAAGTCTAAATTGCGACATAGAAGAGAAAAAGGACAACCTTGTAAGTATTTTTTACAATGATAAATAAAAATTTAAGGCATGAATTCATTTATTATGCAAACTCAGTAACAATTAATATTTTCAAATTTTTTAACACGAGTTTATTGATTGCCATGAATAAGAAAAAATAATGGATTTGTTAGAATAATTTTCAAAACGTCTCAATGGACAATAGATTTTTTTGTGTACATAATCTACGAGTTTACTTCACTATTGTCTAAATAGCATATTACATAAATTACGCATAAAATTTATACTTATTGAATGTAAACACCTTGCACGCTCAATTAGATCTTACACACGCTACGCGCTATATGAAACTTTTTCCAATAAAAATATACTACTAAAAAGTATTATTATTTTTATCTAGCATATCTAAAATGTATTTAAATTTTGACAGACTCGCCATCGACGGCCTACAGTGACTCAGACTCAGAATGGAGCTCACTAGAACGGCAGAAGGTAGCCGAGGCTCTTGGCAAGGCTAATAATAAAAAGATGTCATCGCACAAACGTACGCGTAAGAAACGTATTGCCATACCTGTAGCAACGCCTAAGGTGCCTACGTTAGGTGGCATCGGCGGTGGTGTAGGCTTGGCTGATGGAATTGTCGGTATTAACTACAGTATGAAAGATGACAAAAGTTGGCGCGTCGAACCTACTGAAAGAGGTACAATTCAAATTGAACTAATTTATTATATTTATTTTTTATATTATATTTTATAATTGATTTTTCATTTGAAATTAGGAGAATTCCAAACAAGTACAAAATGTATTATAAAAATAAAAATAAGACAATAGGCTACTTATCTTGTCTTATTTTTATTATAAAAATAAAAATAAGACAATAGGCTAATCAATACGAGTTCAGGAAAATTTAAAGTGTTAAATAGATTAAAATTTAGTTAACATTTCTTAAAAATCTCTTTAATAATCATTCATATGTTTTTCATTGAAAATCGTTTTTTATACTATAAAAAAGTTTTATATTAAAAATGTTGTATACAAATGTGACAAAGTCCAATTAAACTTCTCAAAAAAATTTCAAAGATTTAAAAAAAAAAGTTTAAGTTGAAAAGCGCTTGAGCACTTAGAATCTGAGACTTAATGAACAACTCATCTAAATGATAAGGAATTTTACTTTTAGTGAAAGAAATTACTGCGACATTTTTTGTTACGTATACTATTATTATATTCTAACCACTCCAGAATGTACTAGTCGTGTCAAATTTGGTTACTTCTACACATATAGACCTAAGTAGTTTGATTTATGTAGCATATAGTTATTTTTAAAAATTTTATTATAATTTATAAAATCAATAATTAATGTCAATTAATGATACATATTAACTCTCAAACTTTTAGTATCAAGTGAGACGCCTGATAGTTCGGAATCCAGTGATCAGGATCAACCGTCTAGGTCACGGACGAAGTTGCATGCGAAACATGTGGCTACAGCGAATCTGCGTAAGAAATTTGGTAACTCATTACCCCAGCAGCATCTGGCCTCTAGTCTTCAGCACCCTTTCAATCTCAAGCACATGACCCAGGAAATGTTTAGCACAATGTCAGCAAAACAGCGCGGCATTATCGTCGGAGAAAATAACTTTGCAAGCATGCCAGACGACGAATCAAGCCTCGATGTTTCCTCGCCTCGTGAAATCAATTCTCCGAGTTTTGGACTGCTAGGCAAAAACAAAGATGGTCAGGATAAGCTTACACGAAAGCGTGATAAGCAGAAGGCGAAAGAGGACGAGAAGTTGGAAAAACGAAGACTCAAGGTAGTTGTTGATTTTCGTATTGGAAAATTTAAAATACTTACAATAACTTTTTTAATATCAACAAAATATTTTAAAATTATTTATGTTCTTAAGTTGATAATTTCTCACAAGGTTTATGTTTTAGTCGATAATTGATATTTAATTCGATAATTTAATATTCACCAATCTACTCATTCAGTCACCGATATTCATAACCAAACGTTTGTTTTCTACAGGAGGAAAAATTAAAGAGGCACGCTGAGAAGGAACGCGAGCGCGAGAAGAAGAAACAAGAAAAGACAAAGCAGACAAAGGGTGGTTCGGCGGGGGGTGGCGGCGGTGGCATGAACATGTCTTTGCAATCTTCAATGCCTCAGACTCTTATTGAGGACTTTGCTCAAAGCGATACCAACCCTATACCGCTGTTTCTCGAGAAGTGCGTGAAATTTATCGAAGAGGAAGGTCTTGATTCCGAGGGCATATATAGGGTGCCAGGAAATCGAGCACATGTTGAACTTCTCTTCCAGAAATTCGAGGAAGGTAACTGATTAATATTTTATTTTTTATTTTATACAAAATTTTATTGTATATACAAATCTTACAAAAATTTTTTAACGTTTACATTTGCCCCCCCCCCCCCCCACACTTTGCCGGCAGGGCGCTAGCGCGCCCTTTGATTATGTTATGCAGTTAACTAGTTTAATAATATTATTTTCTAAAATTAAAAACATTAAAAATTAATTGAAAATATGTAGTAAAAATTAATATACAATAACCGGTATTGTAATATGAATATGGGAATTTTTCAGACGGCAACGTAGATATACACTCATTAGACATTCCCGTGAATGCTGTGGCAACTGCGCTGAAAGACTTCTTCTCTAAAAGGCTACCGCCCCTAATTGATAAGGAGAGTATGAGCCAACTTGAAGACATATCGGGTGAGTTTACATTGTTATGTGGCATGTTTCTTTTTATTATATTTTTTTTAAATCTTCACACAAGTAATGATATCAGGCTGTGCTGCAATATATATAGTTTTTATTTCATCACTTCGCTACTCTTTAAAAATTTGTTTTAGAAGATATATATATTTATATATGTATTTTTATTATATGTTTAAAAAAATATATATATTTATTTATGTTTTAAATTCTTTTTTGTATTTTTTTAATCAAAAGGTGCACGTGGTATCAGCAAACCGATGTCCGCGACATGCATGAATATGGAAGGTTGGTTTTGTTCTTTAACTGTTTAATTTCGTTATAATAATATTGTAAAATCATAATAATTCAAATCATGATTTTTTTATGCATTGTTTACTAAAAAGAATATTTTGTTGCATCTATTTATACATTTCTTTAAAAAAAATTTTTTTGTAAAAATAATTTATCTATTACGTTGAAAAATTTTATAAGCACTGAAGATTTTAGTATTGATAAGTTGCATTCATTAAATGACAATTTAATAATTTGTTTGCCAAATTTGATCACCAATAAGTCTTGTTTCTTTTTTGCATTCAAACAGTTGTACATACATAATTTTCATTTTTTGAATTTTATCGTGTATAAATTGACTTTTACGATGATTTCTGGAGTATACGATTTGGCGCTCGTTGGCTTTTGATGTTGTAATAATAGTTTACTTTTTGTTTTTTCACTCTGTCTGCGAACTCCTGCGTTTTAGATCGAAGCGGCAGACTATTGGCGCTACGTATGATGCTCACTAAGCTCAATTCCGTCAACTTCGACGTGCTTAAATTTATATTCCAACACTTTGTTAAGTAAGTATTTATAAAAATCTTTATTTTCATGTAAAGGAAAATTATCAAATTTATACAAATATGACTAATTTACGTAGGGTTGCTGAGAATTGCAAGTTAAATAGTATGGATAGCAAGAATCTGGCGATATGCTGGTGGCCGACTCTCCTACCAATAGAGTTCAATGACCTTGGTAGGTTCGAGGCTATGAGGCCTTATCTCGAGGACGTCGTCCAGACAATGATCGACCAGTATCCATTCCTCTTCTGCGGCAAGGAGGCTATCGTCATGGTTTGAACTTAAGGTGGCAAAATTTAGGACGTATGATCAGAATTCTTATAAAAAGGAGATCAAAAAAAGAAATTACTCTCGCGTGGTATGATCAACATTTTTCTTGTATTATTTTCCTAAGTTAGAGTCTAAAGACTTAAAAGAAGAAACGGTTTGCCTTTCTCAGGCTAACATTTATAATAGAAAACGGGCTCTGAGCAGAATCATGTCCAGGAAGTAGAATTCCTTCTTATTTTGTTTATTTTATGTAAAACGAGAAAGAGTCGGTTGTGTATTTATTAAGCATGTATTTTTAGCCAACGTTCATCGAGAGTGCGACAAGTAAAATAAAAACTTAGGTAAAGAGTTTTTAGGTAGCATTTTAAATGATATAAATACTATACATAATTAATGCTAAAACAAGAAATAAAAATTCAAAGGTAATCTTGAACAAAAAGTGAAAAAAAAAATAAACCCAAGTCGATGTTGCTTTGTATACCGATCGAGAATGCTAACGGCGATGATTTCTTTCGATGCAAGTTCGCACAAGCTAAGAGAGGCAGTGAAAATGAGAGAGCGAGAGAATTATTAACAATGAAACGAAACGACGCTTATATTGTAATTTTAAAACGGATAAAATCGCGCCATAATCATTCCACAATGAAAAAAATATAAAACTCTAGATAGTGCCATGACGAATGAGCGAGTGAGAGAAATATAGAATCCTATTGAGCATTCCCACTTTTTAGAAAAAAAAACAGAGTTTGTATACTCGCTAAAAAGTCGTACCTAAGGAGTATTAAGAATATGTCGTTACATGTGAAGGTAATGTTAAAAAATCTTTCTGTCAAATATTGGCTTTTTACATTTTTTTTTCATTAAACGTTATTTTAATTAGTTTTCATACGATATTTTTCATAAATAAAATTTTAATTGATTGAATCGAACAAATAATTAGTCTATATATGCCAAGAAAACATTCGGTTAAATTGATCGAAAACTGTACGTGCCATCACAGAAGCATCGGGAATAAAGGTCCGTCGAAAGATAGTTTTAAAAATTTCTCTACAGATTTTTTTTAAATGATGCCTGCTTTGTCAATGTATTTACACTTTTTACACACAACCCCGAGTTGAAATAAAAATAAACGAGAAAACGGAAAATAGTAAGAAAAAAAATTAAAAACAAAAAAATAATAAAATATTAAGCAAGTGTGTTTGTGTCACAAGAAAGAAGTATAAAAGTTTTTTCATAAAAGAATAATGCAGGAAATAAATGTAACTCAGCGATTAACGGTGACCTCCGCGAACGTGAGATTTTATACATTCGTATATAACGTTTACACATAAATGTTGGAGTGCGGGATTGCGGAGGACAGGAGCAAAACACAAATAAAAATAAATGTAATATGCGATAAACAGAAGCCTAAGAGAGGATCGACTCCGAAACAAGCGTGCACTTTTTTGCATAAGAAAATTTTTGTGTACATTAGGAAGAGAAGAGATCGTTATCATCTTTTTCTAAGACACTGCGTGAGTCTTGCATTAAAATTTTTAAGGAGGATCCGAGCGAAAGAGTGAGAACACGAACTGATTTCTTTGTTTTTATTAATTCTATTCTTCTATTTTGTCTAATCTTTGTAGACAAACGTTTTATTCTTTATGTTATTTTTCTTCGTAATCTTAATTTAAAGTTTTAGTTAGCTAATTTTTATCGATTTGTATAAACTAATTTGCGGATCATAATTTTGTTATAGTGTATTAAAAATCGTTTTTTTATAATTTATTTTAGATTCTTAGCCTCAGTTTATAAATATTTAATGCATAAGAATTGTACAAATCATTGTTCACCCGAATAAAAGAACAGAAATGAGTCGCACGATTATTTTTTTTTTTTTTTTTGATGTTCGTAATGTTAAATAATATTAAACGCAGATTGCTTATAGATTATTAATTACTACTGCCAACTTAAATGATTCTACTGGCTTTCAAATTATTTTTTTTTTGTTAAAATTCATATTAAATATTATTAAATTATGAAAGATTCACATGTATTTAAAGTACTAATTTGAAGTTTTTCAAAGACTTTGACTAGTTTTTGATTACGATTAATTTTCTATTATTTGAGTAAAATAAATAATTTCAAAAGATCTACAGTATCGCTATTCATTTACTTTAAATAATAAATGATGACCGATAGATTATTAAAATATTTGAATTATTTAAAATATGATTATTGTCATTATTATTAAAATTTTATTTTTATTGATATAATGTGATTTCACTCGGTTTCTCCACAAGAGAGAAATGCGCTAATGAATAAAGATTATTACCCCTACGTGAATAAAAGAGACCAGATCAATAGCCTCAGAGACAGTGCTTTTTTACATACGAGATATCGTGAAAACTGTTGTAACATGGCGACATGTATTTTTTCTGAAGGGCCTTCGGCGGTTCATTTACGTGTTACTGCGAATGTCTCAATCGTCGATAATTGCAAAAGAATGCATAGGTGATTGTATTCGATCTTTCTATTTGTTTTTCATGTATAGTCGATGATTGAAGTAATGCTCGTTTAAACTTTAATTTCCTGAACCGTCGAATGTAACGTACCAATGAAGGCCTAAATGTTTGTAGCGTGGCGATGAAAGCACTATATAGTTTCCACTGAAAGAAAGCTTTGCGAAACTGCTCCGAGTGCGAATTTATATAGTTTATAGATAAGTTCGAAAAGCCTTAAGAGAGTTGCCCTAAGCCTTTTTATAAGAAACATAAATGGTACTTTTTGAAGTGGGTGTCTGAGGTTTTTAGTGAGTGTTTCAAATATTAATCTGTTGAATAATTTAATGTTAAATTTAATGAATATATTTTTAAACTTTATTTTTAAAACAAAACAAAATTTTATTAAAAATCCGAATAAAAATTTTCTTAGCATTAATTTGAAATATTCAAGTAAATTTTCAGAGATCCACTGTCAAATAAATTTTTGTAGTGCTTTGAAACTTTATAAATGTGTCATGATATTAGTGTAAGAGAATCAAAAGCAAATATTGATGTCAGGGCTCTCGACGGTAAAGTGTCTTTCGAACTTTGGATAGACTGCAAACCTGATCATCCTTGATAAGTAACAGTCGCACAAAAGCAAACTATCACTTCCATTTTTAATCGTGATTTGTATTAATTTGTATCCTATAAAATAGCACAATCAACTAGTCGGTAATGGTTGATTTGTTAAGCAATAGAAGCAATAAAATTCATTTCGGAGCAGTTTTGAGATGCCAAAGCCCCGAGTTGTAACGAGCGCATGAGCAAAATAAAAAAGAGACGAACTTGTATCTAACGTGAAGATTAAACGTAATCAAGAGTGCGCACAATCAGTTGCTTTATATCTTGAGCGACAATTTTTAGGCGACTAATTTCACTATACATTGCATTTTTTAAATAAAAATAAAAAATGAAGGAAACGCACTTTTTCCGTCTCTGTATAAACGAAAGAAAGCGAATAATGACGATAGAAAAAACGCGTGAGTGAGCGCGCGGGTGAGCTGGGAAATTTTCTTTGAATAGAAAAAAATAATGTGCTGAATGCGTGAATGAGACAAAGAACGAATTTATGTGTATATATGTGTATGCAATTATTTATGTGCAGAAAACTCAGAAAGCAGTGACAAGAGGTTTTTGACAAAAAATTTTTTTGGCGGTATGTTAATTAATGTGCATTTGAAATCTTGTATATTTTTATTTTATATTTTGCGTTGTAAATGTGATTTTACTGTATACTTTGTCGTTTGATTATTTATAATTTTGTTTTCGATGTTTCGTGCGATTAATTTCTGTATATTTGTAAAATCGTATAGTAATGTAGGAGTTAATTCATTTTCGCACAAGTACCCTATCATGATATTATTAAGCATGAGTATAAACAAGGGAGATAAAAAATTTCTACTTATATCGAAAATTCAAGTAATCGATTAAATGTTGCAATATTGTAATGTCGGCGGAATTTTCGTATTTAGAATCTAAGTACTATAAAGATAATAAAAAAACTCGTAAACTAAACTGAAAACAGTCATGTAAAGATATTTGTAGAAGGAACGCCATTTTCCAATTACATTTTGTATGATCTCTTTTTTCATTCGAAAGATTTTGCAATTTTTTACTTATAAAAACAAAAATTATAGCGTAAAAGCGAAGTTTCCAGGTCGCCTAAAAGTGTCAATACTATGAAAAAAAGGCTAAGAGGCCATAAAAAAAATGCAGAACGTTACGTGTGCACGAAAGGTGAAAACCAGTCAATTCGTACAAGAGAGAAAGGTACACCGGGCGAAAATGAAAGCGTAAAATTTTCCCACGTTCCTCGCGCGACACTCTGTCGCATTGAAAAAGAGAGAAAAAATAAGGGTGGAGAGAGAGAGAGAGAGAGAAAGGATGAGAGAAAAAGAGTGGGAAGTGAGAAACTTTAATCGTAATTTAAATAAAGCAAAATAAAAATGGCGCTTTTTCATGTGTATATATTGTTGCTTGCGTTCCGCTGCCCTTAATATGTATATCGCGGTTTTTCCAAGAGAGAAAGATACGAGAATGGTTAGAGAAAACGAAGATCGACAGTCGATTGTATGTTGCGTGTAGATGAGAGTGATTCTGAGCCAGGCATATGGAGGATGCTAGATGAATTTTGCAGCTCTTATCCTTATAGATTAAAACGAGAGTGTTTATTGCATATCGTGAATGGATAACTGTGAAAGTTTTTTCGATGATAATCGTGAGCTTTGCGCCCGTGGTACTCTTTTGACCTGGCATAAATTTCGAAATATTGAGTATGCTTGAGACTAAAAGATGAAAATCTTTTTTTTGCAAATAGAAGGAAAGAGTTATCGCATAAGTAAACAATCAAATAATTACGAAAAATTAGAAAAGATAAATTTGTTCGAATATATGCACCTGCAATTTATTATTACTATAAGAAATTTTGCACGTAATTTGAGAATCAAGATATTCATGCGTTATTTGAATCCAAATAACGCTCGCATATTACGTATAATCGAACCGAAGTTAACGAGTTATAAAGAAAAGAGAAAAGTTGACATTCGCGAGCTTACGCGATTTTTGGACGCGCTTTTGAATTCTTCGAGTCGTGCTTTTTTCCAGTGTGCTGCAAAAAAATGAAATACATATTAAAAACAGAGGGAGGAGGCATGCTATTGCTCATGATTGGAATGATTGGCGACGTGAATGGAATGAAACTAAAAAGAGAAAGTATACAAGTCAAAAAGAGAGAAAGAGTGAATGAGAGAAAAAGGAGAAAGAGTGAGAGAAAAAGAGAGAGAGAGAAAGGACAGAGAGATAGAAATGGAGTGATAGAGAAAGAGAGAACGAAACTCAACACAAAAAAGTATTGGTGTCCAAGAAGTATTTAAAAATAAAAATCGTCTTTATGTACAATTTCAATGATTGCGTTTGTTTTTACCTTTTATCCTTTTTTTACTTTTCCTAATATCGTCCCTTTAGAGAAAGAAAAGGACACGTCGTCCCTTTAGAGAAAGAAAAGGACACGTCGAATTTTCCAATGAGAATTAACGTTGGAAAATCCGACGTGTCCTTTTCTTCCTCTAAAGGGACGATATAATCCTATGTTGCTATTATACTATATATTACTAATATAGCTTTTAATATAGCTTTCTATAATTTTTATACAGTTTTGCAATTAAAAAAAAAAATTTTAGTAAATTAAAAAAAATTATTCATTTTATTATATATTTTATTATTATTCATTTATTATATATTTTATAGATATTTTATATTATGTTTTGATATTTTTTAAAGTAGCCATTGCACTATATTATACTTTATTAAAGATGGAATAAAATTTTAGTCCTATAAAGATGAAATTTTAATTTTTAGTTTCTATAGATTTGTGATAAGAAAATTTAATGCAATAATATTTGAAAATACTAGAAACTATCCAAAAATTGTACGCGTTTTCACATAAAAAAAGAACTGAAAAAATTATTTCATTATTTAGAATGATTTGTTTATTATAAGTTATACAAGTAAAGTATTTATTAATATTTGTTCTACATACTGAAAAAAAAGTATTGTTACAATCGAATTTATAAATTATTTAGTTGTCAAATCTGCAGAAAAATCAAAGTTGTAATATTTTTGGTTTCAAATTTCCGCTGCGGTGCAAACGCCATGTATGTATTCGCAATTCTGTAGCTACATCACGAGCGCGTGATAAATATTAAATTTACATCTGGTTTTGAAATTCGGCTGCTTCCCGCCCTGCACTAAATTCCCGCGCTTCCGGTATGGTTTCCGCACCGCAATGGTTGCCGTGATCGGCGATGCAGTCACCTCGGCATGTAACTTTTTCAACGGAAGAAAATGCTTGGATGGAGGCTACTCGGTTCTCCGCAACGGAGTCTACAACCATTAGAAAAGACGAAGAAGAAGAAAAGGCCGGCATCGGAATAGATCGGTCATGGAAACGCGTAATTCAGTAACATGGAGGGACTTTGATGGTGGTAAGTTAAAATGTGATTACCGAATTTACGTTGTCAGAGTACTCTCTGTAGTTGCAGAATGAAGGTATTTATTCGAAGCTTGTTGTTTTAAAGTTTAGGTAAGTTGAAATTTATTTGAAGATTAAAGAAAACAAAATAGCCTGGGGTAATATTATGTCATCATTATACTATTGACTTCGTATATTAGGTTCTTAGATGTAACTTCCTATGATTTCTGTACGTTATACATCGAATTTAACCATATAAATACAGAGGAGAGCGACTTATAGTTGTCTAGATGAGAAAGTTGACATTTTTGTTGTTATTTAAGTAAAATATTAATAATGTCTCAACTTATTCATATATATGCAACTAATTTTACCCTAACCCCTAATAAAGGAACAGAGTAAATTACTCTATCTTGTCACTAGGACTAAGTCCATTTCAGTCTCATAGAATCAAAACGGCACAAAAAACAAATTTTATTGCAAAATCTCTTTCATTAAAAGAAGGGTCAACAAAATTTTCTAATCGATTTCCAAAGCTTTTTTCAATATTTCAACCGTCACGATTTTCAGTTATCAATTCGCCGTTCTCCCCAGCGTCGTTCCCGATGCAAACAAAAACAAAAATACTTTACCCCCTCCACAACTGCTAGCACAACAAATCCACGAGAAAACAGAAAACCAATATCGTACGTATATCGGGGCTGCAATTTGAGTGAGGCAGAGAGGATGAGCAGAAAGTTCGCTACATTTCAGGGCAAAACGGATGCGGGGGAAGGGGCAACCCTGAAAAATTCTGGCTTACGCCTCGCGGGCTCGAATAGCGTGTGTGAACTTTTTCACTTCGTGCAGCGATGAAAAAAAGCACGATCCAAGATCAAAGCCGGCTGCGTGCTTCTTTGATCTGTGATCGTGTTTTTTTTACGATGCTCGGGTATAATTGTGGTATTCGTAATAGCTGTGGTGGTGAATTTAACGCTGCGTCTTTAGAGTCGGTATTAAAATCGGTCTCTGAATTCGATGTGGTTTGCTTTATGCTTAATCGAGCTTTGAGCTTTTTCATGTTTGTGGGCAGAATATACAGGACTTACTGAGAAACTTGCGATTCGCAGTATGTGAGCAAATCGGCGTACTTGTGTTGTAATTTCTGTTTGTTTGTTTCTTCTTGTTTTGCTAATTAATTATGCTTTTCATGATATATAAACAATGTATTTTAATTTAATTTAACAGTATAGCAGACATTAGTTACCTTAGATCTGTATAAATGCTACAGAAGATCCGCTTGCCATTTAGTATAGTGGCTTTTATTATGGCATACATTTATTTATGATTATGGTTTGAGTATACTAAAATAAAGAGAAAAAATAATCTATCATAGATGTGTACTTCAAAAATCTCAAACTTATATCGTTTTAAAATAAATTTGAAGATTTATATAATTCGTTAAAAAGGAGGATGTTTTTAGCGATATATTTGTAAAGATGGATATAAAGTTTCATTATAACAAATTCTAATAAAAAAAATTATAAAATTATAAAATTAGGTAAACTTATCATTAAGGAAATCTTAAACACATGATTGGTTTAGTCCTTTATTTTGCTATATAGTTGCAGGCTCAATGAATACATTTTTTAAAAAGTTGATATTTTTTTAATATAGACAATCTTAGTCGTGTCAAGCAATAGAGAGTTTTTATTTAGTTAACCGGATGCAAACAAACAGAACATTTCATCGACCTTATGTTAATTATACGTAATATTGCAAATTTTAACCTATTTTTTCTAAGAAAAAGTTGCTACATTCAATTTGTTTCCATCTAATTGTATTATTCGCTTCATTAATGTATCTTATTTAAACATCATTAAACAATGTCTTACTTGTATCACTTAAACGGTAAACAGCCAGCAAGTATTTTTCTTCTTAAAAGCTTAAAGAACATAATTGCTTAAACCATCGACAAAGACGAAGAACATCAAGAAAAAGTCCCCGGTCGAAAGTCGCAGACATATAGCCGGTACGTGCGCTTGAGTTTCTCGAATTCCTCGCGGGAATCGTGCGCGCAACTCTATCAAAACTTACGCTTCCTCGCGCTCAACGTAATATTCGGACTACTTTCTCCGTCCTTGTCAAAAGTTCGGGACGTTTTTTCGCGAAAAAGTCTGAGAAATAGCCTCTGCTCGTCGAATGACAGCCACACTATTTCACGCACGTTCATCAGTGAATTTAAACGAGTTAATTGCACAGAATTAGAGGTTTTTGTTGATTTGAGATTTTTGGGAGCGTGCAATGTTTGTCAAAAGTTTACGGAAAGCTAGATTCAATACTGTATGGTTTAGTAGCTCAATATTTTTTCTTTAGCCTTGGATGCGAATAACACTTCGGAACGACGGATTTTTCGATAAAGGCAGAAATATCGTTTGATGTGAAAATGCCGCTTAACGACTTAATGAGCACGCAAGCGATTAAAGAGAAAATAAGTGAAATTTCGTTTGATCATAACGCTTTGATTTTATTCAAGAGTATACTAGACTTGAGATCTGTCGTTTGTAAGCAGTATATTCGCGACGATTTATGAAGCATCGCTTAAAGCTTTGTCTTTGCGCTCTAGCCTTTGATGGTTTGCGAAGCATATGAAGAATTTTAAAAGCAGTACAAAGGAATTGCGAGATCATAATTAAAAGCTTATTACGGTGCTTTTGAATAGTGCTTCTATTGTGTACAGAAGATTAATGTTATTTTATCGTACCATAAATAGTATAGTTTTTTTTTAATTTAATTTGTACTCTCTGAAAAAACGTATCAAATATTAATCAATTTCGATCAAATAGATTTGAAACCTTAATATTTAATAATATTATAAGAAAAAGGAAAAGTTAAGGTATTTTATCACTGCGATCCTTTCACTTTTAATAATCATCTTTACTTTTGAATTAAAAAAAATGCAGTGCGAATACAACCACCGAGCAATTTGCGAGGTCACGATGCTTCTACAATCTTTGCCATTTACATAGGATTTACAAATTTCCATGAGCTGCTTTAAGACTGTATTTTTGCACTTTAAATCATTTTCTTCATTAATATGGAGCAAAATGCAATAATTGCCTGTAATGAAAATTTTATATAAGTAACTTATGTTGGGTTGTGTATAACTTTAATTGTTGTAGTCGTTTCATCTATCGTGCATATATATAGTTTTTACAGAAAATCTGCTGAATCGTACGACTATCAATAACTTTCTATACTCAAAATACCCTATTTTCAAGGCTTTCAGCCAAGTTTTTCAAACCCAAATTTCAAAGCAATCGTCAATTTTCTTCTCTTCACCCGTGACCCCAACATTCACTCTCCGAGCAGAAGCCATTCCAACCCAAATACATATATACAGCGACAGAGTCGTTTACCCTTAAAGAATGGGCCGTATCATTGACTGGAAAATACGAAATTTCGCAGGCGCCCGAGAGAGGCACAGTAATTACATGCAAATGCGCCGCGCGGGAGGGATAACGCGCGCATCTAAAATTACCCGTATAGAAAAAAAGGCTATAGGTGCACCCCCAGAGAGCGTCGTGAAAGAGAGAGAAAGCAGACTCTATTATTAGATTTCTAATAAAGCAGTCGGCGTTACGAATAGAGCGACTCAATTTAGCCCGCCACCGGCGCGTTTATTATACGGCGGCCTCGAGGTGCGAGCAATCGATTCTACAGTAGTAACGGCCCTTACCAGTTGGCCGCCAAGCGCGTTTGAAAATTATCACCTATACTTTCTCCCCCCCCCCCCCTCCCCTCTCTTACCTTCACGCTGAATTCGCTTTGTGTGCCTTATCGCGTGCTGCCGCGCCGCGGAGTATCGCGACTCGAACTACTCGATATTGGCGCGAGACAAGTCGCGTGGAAGCGCGCGTATGATGATACGGGGGGAAGATAAATTTGTAGGTTGTCGAGAGAGTTGAACGTCTGGGAGCATAGTTACAAACTGCTGCTGTTTTTTAAGGAGCTAGTTCAGATAGTTCTTCTGGTAGCTTTAGAGATGTAATGTTCTTGTAGGACTGATTTTTATCCAGTTTTATTATAAGAAATTGTAATCGATCTGTTGACTGAGGGACTGTGTGGTCGATCTTCTTTTTAAAGTAATAGATGAGATGAGAATATCTAGGGGAATGAGACTTATGAAATAATTTTACAATATTATTTTTTTGTTTTTGAATAACTGTAATTTCGTATGGCAATAATATGGGTACGATGAAAAAATTTTTTTATTTAATTTGTACTCTGAAAAAACGTATCAAATATATTAATCAATTTCGATCAAATAGATTTGAAACCTTAATATTTAATAATATTATAAGAAAAGGAAAGGTTAAGTATTTAGATTAATTCATTTTGAAGCTCACTCTGTTCCTTCAAAAAATACGGCTTTTAATTTTCCTATTTTCGAAAATACACGTGTCACGATAATGCTTCGAAATATCCCACTGCACTTCTACATCTCGTTGCC
>JAPYZB010000760.1:0-17850 GCA_030522745.1 Eupelmus kiefferi | reverse complement strand
TTAATGGTAGATGTCCCATATAGATTGTAAATATGTCCCTGGCTTCTTTGTTGGTCTGGTGTATGGGCGATCTGTAATTTTATGTACAGTTAAGCCTGAAATGAAAAATAAAAAGGTACATTTTATCATATTACGATTCATTGCAATTTTAAAGCGATGCTTTATATTAAATTATTGCTTGAAACTTTACCATCGTTATCGTTGTTTTGAACTGACAGTTTTGCGGTTGGCTCTGCTTCATCTTTGACAGTAGCTATAACATTGGTAATTACAATATCGTCATTTTTTGGGGATTTAAAAATTATTCATGTAATTATATTAATTACTTGAAAGTAATACGTATAGTTTACTAACAATTTTAAAATAAACACAAACTACAATTGGTATACGTATATATAATAGGTATACATCGTTTTTATTATAGTTTTACTGAAAAATTAAAGAGAGTGATTTTTGAAAAGTATATAAATTATATTGTTTGATGAAACTTTAAAGAGCTAATAAGTTAACTTTTTAAAATAATAAAAATTTAAATAAATAAGTAATTAAATTCAATAAAATAAAAATACTTTTGATAACACTATTTTTTTTTTATTGTACACGATTTATTTAGTATTTGCAATTAATTTTTTACTTTTGCATAATAAAAGTAAATTAACTATTCTATATGAAAATATTCAGAAAATCAAAACAAACATTTTATGGTTGAATTATCTTAAACCTTATGTAAAGTTCTTATAATAGCAAATTACTTTTACTATAACATAATACTCACTGTATTTTACATCTTCTTGCACGCTTCCACTTGAGGCTTGCACATACACCAAGCCCAGAATTAATAAAACACTAAAAATAAAAGAAAATAATTATTGCAACTTCTTGTTTTTAATTCATTTCAATTATTAATATGTAATTATACTATAATAATGTAGTATTTTAATATTATATTTAAATAATGTTTCAATAATTTGATATTTTAAGTTGTTTTTTATTCAGTATATGTAATATTTATTAATATTACGGAGATTTCAATTAAATTATCGAACGTAAAGATCAACAAAGGAATTTTTATTTCTCAAACCAACAATTAACTACGACCTGTGAGCAATAACTTCTAACTATATAATAAAAACAATTACTGTAACTTCTTGTTTTTAATTTATTTTAATTATTAATATGTAATTTTATTAATAATATAGTATTTTGATATTATATTATAATAATGTTTCAATATTTTAATATTTAAAAAATATTTTAATTTTTTTAATTCATTATATTTTAATATTTATTAATGTTATGGGGATTTCAATTAAATTATCACTTCTAGTAGAGTATAAATCAAAGATTTTTTAATTTTTACTTTTACGCCAAACTTTTCGATTTAACGAAGAAAATAATTGTATTTTAAAAGAACTTTCTACGATTTGACAATCTTCAAAGCTATTAAGTAATTTTACGTTGACTTACAAAACTGAATAGTGTGACATCTTCTACGTTTACGAAAGCACGTACAGTTGAACTGTAGCAGAGAGTTTGTAATGATCTAATATACGATTGTACAGGGTACCATCATATTCTCTTCTTTTTATAAGTCATAAGATGATAACGATTTCCATTATTCATTTATCATAGACCGTAGGTACATGTGTTAGATAACCCGCATGAAATTTCGACTAGTCAATACTGGATAATCCACTATCTACTCTATTGTTTCATAAATAATGTATTAATCTATTTTCTTTTGTTTTTTTTTTGCTATTTTTAATAGAATATCATGTGCTCAAAAATCATGCATGATAAATATTTAAATGATATTCCAGTGATTCGAGAATTATCTGTCAACATGAGGAAAATTAAAGCTAAAATCTTTATAATTTATTTTCATTTCTGTGAATTTCTTTTTAAAAATAGTATTTGTATTAAAAATAATAGGATTCCTAATAATAATTAATTGTAAGAAAAATCTATTTTATGAGACAAAGTGAATTAAAATTAAATATTCAATTTTCTTTATAAGTCATTCTTAGTATGAATGGAAAACATTTGTAATATTTACATTATTCTACCAAAGTATATCATTTCTATTATCGTATCAATAGTGTAATAAAGATTGCTCATGCTGTATAGTGGCTAAACTGAAAGATTTAATGAAAGAATTTCCTCAACTTATTTAAAAATATAATCAAAAGTATTTATAATTATACAAATTCTTAGATGTATATATATACTCGAGAAAAGCCATGCTTTTGTTATAAAAAATATGATATGTTAGTATTGTATATTCTTCTTATTAAATTTGAAATGAAAACTCACAAAATTAAATCTTTTAATAAAGCAAAAAAGCTTGCATTTATTTTATTCTGTTTAAGATTTGATTAAATGCATTATATTATCATTTATATCAATTTACACGTCACAGTTAACTTGTGAAACGGTAAAAACGCATGTCTACTCACAGAACGGTAAAATGCCTCATCTTTGTGTATCCAGAAGCACGGCACGACGGAGACTGAGCAAAACCCGCGTGCTTCTTCTTTAATGACGCATTATCACCGGTATTGTAATAAACACATCTATTTAACATTCTATACATGCACATACACACAATGTGAGTAAGAGGAAATAACGCATAAGAATACGAATTATCCGAAACGCTATTTCTTCATTGTTTAGGCTATTTTTACACTGATAGTTCTCGTTAAAATGTAAACAAAGATTTAAAGTTTACATCGATTGTTTACTACTTTATGAAATACATTGGAACTGTAAAAATCATAATTTATTTATTATTATTTCCAATTTATCTTACGTTATTAAACGTAATTAATCTTTTCCTATATTTGTGATTAGTTTTTTTTTTTTATAAGAGTGATGTAATAGTGACGTAATATTATTTTTATATATCTATAAAGTATCAAGCCTTTCATAAAAATTATGTTGAATGAAACGAGAGTAAGCGTTGTGCCAATGCCAATTTTTCACGGAAGATGTTGGCAGCATTTTTAGACTGTCAAGGTCTCTTACGAAAACGTCAAAATGGATCAGTAGGTATATTTTAAGTTCTTGCTTAGTCTTTCGCACTCAGTTTAAAAAACTGTTTCACGATGTCGGTGCACGAAAATCATCAAGTATTATCATTAATGAAGTTATTGTTTATCTTCTTGCCATGCATCTTAGCCGCTGGTAATTTAAACTTAATATTTCTTTTACATTTGGTTTCATAATGTTTTCAAAATAAAATATTATTCAAGAATATAAAGTTACGCAACATTTAATTTTCAACTATAATTTTTTTTTTTAATATAAGCAAACAGCATATATTTTTCATTCCAGTGGTGAAGCTTGAAAATGAAGGGGAAATGATTTGCATTCCTAATGCAACATTTCATATAGACTGCAACAGGTGCAAGTGCAGTCCAACCGGAATGTCAATAGACTGTACCGATTGGTCGTGCGCAACTTTGCAAATCCCTCACGATCTTCTCCTAAGTAAGCATAATAGTTTTTGTTTTATTTACAAATTAAAGTCGCACGTGCGGAACGCTATGATATTTTAGTATAAATATTCAAATTTATTTAAATCAAGACGACGGGTGGCAGGCGAAACTGAATATTAAAAAATTACATTTTTATGGGTTTATATATATTCAATCATTAAAGTTCAAATTTTATGATGTTTGTGTAAATACTGATTCCAGTATTTTTGCATTTTACATACTTTATTGCGTGTAATTTAAATGAAAAACGCTGAAAATATTAAAATATCTTTGTATTTACATATTATTAAATATCTTGAAACTTAAAAATTTTCAAACAAGTAATTAATTTTGTAAGTAAAATGAATCGTTTGCTTATAACGACTTCTTTGAAGGAAAGATACCAGTTTTAAATAGATTTATGTCTTTTTCTGTTAAAGGAATCATTACTTTTCCTAACTAAATTAATGAGATTCAATCTTTACCTTATTTCAAATCAATAATCAAACCAAGCATTTATACAATCATAAATCAAAGAAACTATTTATTAAATTTAAAAAAATAGTGTCATAAGTTGACACAAATCAATAAACAACGTTTAGCTCTCTACACCGCACCCATCACCACAGCCTTCTTACAGACGTAACAGTAAACTGCTGGCCAGGCGAAATCTTCCTCGCCAATGAACTCAAGTGCCTCTGCTCCGCTGGCGGAGATTCCGCGCTCTGCAGCTCGGCCCACCACGAGCTGGCGCTGAACCTGGTGCCTGCAGCAGGCGGTTCCAAGGTTCCATTATTAACCGGAAGCTCGTGCACGCCGGGCCTCGTCTTCAAGAACGAGCAATGCGACACGTGCATCTGCGATGAGCGAGGCAAGTCCGCTGCTTGTCTGGGCATCGGCTGCATCGAAGGTGTAGGCGACAACAGGCGCGGTGCTCCGTGTACGTGTAAGCGCGTGGAATTTTATGGTGGTGAATAAGCGTGATGATATGTGCTTTCGAGGAGTTGGAGATGGAAAATTTTTATGGGGGTTCTAATAGGTTTTTAGGTCGATGGAGTGAAGAATTTTTCATTGCGGGATGGAGGTTGATTAATGTTGGGGTAGTATTGATTTTTGTGGTAGCTCTGGTGGAAATTTTTTACAGAAACTGATTCACGACTGTACAGACTATACAATTTTTTGATTACTAAAAACATATGCTGTTTTATAAGCAAAATTTTTTACTCTATCTAGCTTTATGCAAAATTTAAGATCAATAAGTTTTTTTAGTATTTAAAAAATTTTCAATAAAACTTTATTTTTAGATATTTTTTAAGTAACAATTTCATTTTAAATTAAATTTTTTGTTGGATGAATAATTCTGCGATACGTATACTTAAGTGCGAAATTAGCTAGAACAAAGTGAGTAAGAGTCGCTAAACAGCGGAAACTGAGTAAATTCGCAAGTTTCTATTGAAGTGACGATTAAGAGTAATTGTATGTAGAATTATTTACATTGAAACAGTGCTGATATCATCAAAAATTCCAATATGCTACTCCTTGCTACTCACTCAATGTTGCAGCTATTTTTTTTATTAATAATATTATAAATTAAAGATAGCATCATATTAGACTATTCGAAATAAACTTATTTATATTTCAAGAATTTGAAAATTTTTGAATACTTTCAAATAAAACTCTAACCTACTTAAAGTCTTATCGAAATTAGGGCAGAACAGAATAGCAATAGCGATAAGATAATCAAAAGTAATTAGGAAAGTAGAAAGTCTTGCATACTTGTAAGTGATTTATTGAACTAATTAAATTTCAGGTAACTATGCGGTAGATTACAAGCAGCAGCTATGCGTCCCATTCTCAACATTCTCTATGGACTGCAATCAGTGTGTCTGCAGTAGCGATGGACATTCTTTTACCTGCGATCCATTTCCTTGTCTTGGAGTCGAGATGCGTCACGATCAATTACTGAGTACGCTCCGTTTTACGGATAATTTACCACTCAAGCCAAGCGTTCAATTTCTACCACGGGTGTGATAATCCAGCTTTATCCACGTACATCTGCTTTTAACTAATTCAAATTTCGATTAAATCGCTACCATTGTTTTGCTCACTTAAACAAGTCTTTTAGCCTCGTAGTTTTCTCTTTCCTCTCTAATACTTCACACCCAACCACACTTAATTATATGACATTTTTTTTCTTTCCTCAGACATAACCTTTTTTTGCCAGCCGGATAGCAGATTTCTATATAACCGACATGAATGTCTTTGCTCACCTAACGGCCGGTACGCTCGTTGCAGCCTCTTACACTACGATAAGACGGAAGAGTTTCGCCAGGAAGGAAAACAGGTATACGAGATCGCTGAGTTCATGGATCTATGCACTCCTGGCGTCATCTTCAAGAATTACTGCAACATATGTATCTGTGGCAAAGACGAGAAAGCCTCTTGTACTAGGCTAGATTGCGATTTCTTGTGGAGGACGAACGAGCCGGTGAACGGAAGGATAGGTGAGGTTTGGAGTAAGTAAGTTTGGTGGTTAATTCAGTATGGATTATCTATTTTTTTAATTGTTGCAGTACGGAAAGAGGAAATCTGGAAGCAACGCAAGAAGAATTCGAGGTTCTGCAAGAAGCATCCGGCGTATATGTATTGTAGATTCTTGAAAAAGTTTTGAGTTAACGATTAGAGGACTATTCAAAATAGTTTCTTAAATGTTTGTACAGACTGTATGTGTGACTCCTAGGTATAGCAATATAAATAAATAATTTTCTTGAAATTGAGTTAACAACAGATTTTATGTGTTTCAAGTTTTTTTCATAAAAAAGTAGAAAACCCAAAATAATATACTCAATCGTTTGCATCAAAAACTTGTTTTTTCCCGATAACATACGATAACAGTATCCTTGTAAAAAGTTTTACACTTAATATTTGATTTTATCGTACGAACGATCTTTTTGAACTATTCACAATCAATAAGAAAGCTAAATTTTAAAAGCCGTTTAACTGCAGTTAAATGTTTGATTATTATAATCGCAGTAGCGTGATGATCATCATAATGATATAATAACTCCTCTGTTCCAGGAAAAATTATTAAATGTAGCACTTTTGTGTGTTTTCAAATACAAGTAAAAGTAGTTTTACTGATAACGTCGTGTTATAAGTAGTAATTAATATTGTATATACTCGATAAAATATCGACAAAGTTTCTCGAAAATATGAAAATATGAGTTATGTATAGGGTTATTCTAGGAATCCAAAGATATGATAAGTAAATTTTTGTACTTTTAATCAGATATTTTATTGACATGAATACGTGCAATGTTACAAAGGTTTAAGAATAAAGTAATGAATTATTGAAATTCTGTATCGTTATTAATCAGTGCTATTAATTATATATTAATGTTATGCAAACATTAAATATCTGCTATACATTAAACCTGATCCTCTGATGAACAAATGATATTAATAAATTAATGTACGTCCAACACAGTCAATAATTATTTCTACAATGAGACAATTTCCTATTACATCGTATTAACAAAATATTAAAAAAAAAAAATAAAAATTCAAATGAATCATGCTCAACAAAGCATTACCAGAAAAATTACAGCCACATTAAAGTAAAACAATAACACGCGGTCGGATTTTTTTTTCTCGCGTCCGTTACAGATAATACGCTTAAGACGCACTGACGTGGCTGTATCAGCTTGTGTCTGCCTCATGACTTTCCTTGAAACCCGAGAATCTTAGAGCAGAATACATATTTGAGAAAAGCTGCTTTAGCCGTGACAAGTTGAGGGATGGCATAAAAGTTGAGTTTCGCCGCGGCATTTTAAAAAGAGCTACTCCGTATAATTTGCAACCACCTCTGCGAGAGCGAGCTTTCTTTTAAAGGCGGCGCGAACATTTTTTGCCAGACTTGTTGACGATACTTTATACCCGCTCATTCATAAACACTGTCTTCGTTTTCCACTGTCGGCTAAGTATGGATATTACGCTTGATGCTTTTTAAATATTTAGATGCCAAGGAGAGATGGTTATTTGAGAATTCTTTTTCGCTCTCGGTGGGAGGTAAGGAGGAGTTGAGTTTTAGTGTTGGCTTGATTGGGGTAAGGGTTGCATTTAACTATTTTTCATTTTGGATGGATTTTTTTTAATACTATTTGTTTGATTCTTCATTGGTTGCGTATTTTGCGAGTAAATATTGAATGTACAATAATGTACATTATGAAGATTATTTTATAATTATTATTATTATTATTATTTTATTATTTTAAGATTATTATTTTTTTCATTACATTATTTTTAGACATGAATCATTTGTTTGTATTTTATATAAAGGAATACTTTAATTGCCCGTTTAAGATGTTAATTAGAAATGAAAAAAAAAAATTTGTTGTCGGTTCACAAAAGGTGTATCATGAGCGCTGGACTAACCCTCTTTTGCTCTACGATAAGTATATTATTTTTCTCACTATTACTGAGTCAAAATTACTATTTTTCAGTTTCCGAGTTGAGAGTAAAAGCGCCAAAACGAGGAGCCAAAAAGGCTCGGTCTGTGGGTTTGTTTGTGAGGATAAGATTACTCTCTGCTGCTTTCTGTAAAATACAATAAAAACCGTTTTAATAGGGGATAAAAGTTTAATCACTATTCCAAGCGTTTTTACATTCCTCCTAACGAATCAAACTCCAGAACAAATTCACTCTCATAATGCCCAATCCTCGCCCATATTTCACTCCACCCTCATAGTTCAAAATAACTTCCAACCAAAATGAGCCCCTCCTCCGCCCCCAAAATTGAACGCAACAACAATTTTCCCCGGCGCTAAAACTTGCCTCGCGACCTCAACGTAAAACAACTTGGACTCGCCATCCTCGGCACATATATCCCTCTCAGCGCGAAACTTGCTCATAATCTATTTCCGGGCCAGGGCTCGAACCTATATCTACCCTACCACGCGCGCGCCCTGCCATATATATATATATATAGTTTTAACGCTGCTCTTTGTCGTTCGATTCCCGATAACCGCGCGAGCCCGAAACTTCGCCGCGGGGCCCACGAGCTCGCTTTGAACTTTCGAAAGGCGCATCGCACTCGCGCGTATATATGCACATACATACACTCTACGTATCCGAAAAATGCGTGCACGCGACAATGGAAGGGGTATATAAGGACGAGATATAGAAACCCGTTACATTTAAGTGCACACGAGTCTGCCCCACTTCTTCCTCAGCTCTCTCTCTCTCTCGGCGCTAATATAATCGGACTCGGCGGGCCTTGGGTCGACTTTGCCGCGGACGAGCTGCGACTCTACTCAGTTCTCGGACCTCGCTCGACCTTGACAGAACGCAAGACGATGAAGTGGACGCTGGTTTTTGCCGTTTGTGCGATGGTGGTTGTGATGGGTGAGTATCTGGAGTGTGATGGTGTTGTGCTGGTGTTGGATAGTTTTGAGTGAGGTGGTGTTGAGATGGTAATGATTGGGGATTTTTTTTGTACAGTGGCTGAGGAGACGACGGCTGCTGCTCGCAGAGTGCCCAGGCAGGCTTATCAAGGAATGGGCAATTATTATTATTATAGAGGTAAGATGTTTGGAGATTTTTGTAGGGGAGTGGTTTGGTTGGATTGATTGTAGTTTGATGGGTTGGATTGCTGATGGTTGAAACTTTGTGAATTGGACTACTTTACAATAAATACTTTTAATTTGATACATTAATTTAATATTTTAGAGTTATTTAATTGAAAGTGCAAGCTGAGTATGGTTAATAAGCTTGTAACGGTAGTTTTTATTACTTATTTAGGCTTTATATTGGAAACTGTGGAAACATTAATTACAAGTTTCATCACTGATTTATTAAATTATTCGTTATATCGCTGCTTAATTAATTTGAGCATTTAGAATTCACATTTTTGGGCTTGTTTATTAATAAATTGATAATTTTCTCCATGAGCCTTCTCATTTTCACTGATTACAATTATTTTTATTTATTATGAAAAAATAGACATATTCGAGGTATATAAATTTTTTAAGCGTTTTTAGAAAGTTTGTAGTGCCATACTTTTGAATATATAAGGGAGAAATAAATTCATAAAATTCGCGTGGGGAATTTTTATTTTCTTCCGCGTAATCAAAACTATTTTTATGCATCATACGTACACATGTGGGTTTGTAATAAAAAACTCGTGGAAGTTTTATTAAGTCCGTTGGATTGGTTTTCTTGTGGTTACAAACGTACGCAACTTGCCAAATAAATTCAGTTTATTTGAGTAAACCAATATGGTTTAGTTTAAAAACGAGTAGCAATTCTCATACAATACAATAAATGTCAATTGAAGTGTTTTTGACGTCCTGATTTTTTCTAAAATGAATTGTACATTTTTTTTATAAAAAAATCTGAATGTTTATTTAAATTATTCATATATAAAATATAATATAATATAATATAATATATGATTAGTTAATATTAAAAATACGTTTTCTAATACACAGAAAATAAATGATTGATATTTTGTCTATTAAACCTATCTCCTAAAATCAAATTTGGTTCTCACGTTTTAGTGCCAATTCAGACCTACCAGGTACCAGTTTACACCCCGCAAATGACCAACGCTCAAAGTAGCACAGCTGCTCCTGCACCATATCACAGTAAGTACATCATGCATTAACATTCAGTACCCAAATAAGAGTCGGCCACCCTATCAATCCTTTATTACTCGATCAACATAGAATATTTACAAAATTAACATTTAACAATCCTCCATAAAACCACCTTTACCTATTATATACAATTAATTGACATTTTTCAGAATACATTCATTGTGTGGCGCGTCATTTCGCCTTCGAAGCCTGCACCCTGTGCTATTGTACCGACATACCAAACATTGGCCTTTGCTGGGACTATCAAGGAGAGAAATGCGAAAAAACAAAGAGCCTTGTTGAGCAGCAAAAAGGCACAGTTAACAGAGATCCCAATGGTATCTGGTGATTGTTTCCTGAACTTTACGTTCATATGTAAATAAATTATTTATTACAATATTTCTGGACAAGTAAGACTGTTTATTATAGTTAATTGAATTCCTTAGTCGCGTCGCGACGCTTGTAATAATAATTAGTGTATGTTGATCGATGGATCGCATACAGTTATAGGATTACGTTTAAGAGAGGTGTACTTGAAGTGCGTTGGTTATGCAGTGAACTATTAAAATTAAACCAATAACTAAAAAATAGAAAAACAATAAATTCTTTTATTTGATTCCTTCCACTCCTCTCTGTATCTGGTTCTCGCTCTCGAAAAATAAAACTTTCTCATCGCGTTCTGCGTATCAATCAAAAAATATCAATTTTTTCCTCTCCCGCTGCCGGGAAGCGCATTGATATTTCACGTTCCCTTCGTGATGAATCGATTGCTCCTCGAAAATTTCTCGCGCGCCCCAATAAATAAATAACTCAGGCCGGAAGGAGGCCGAAAAGCGCGCGGCTCTGTCCCCGGCGGATTTCATCGCTTTCGATCCATCAAATAATCCTCGGCGAGCTTCCCCCAGCCCTCGCGGCACGAAAACCATTTCCCGTCGCCGAAATTGCTAATTACATATCTCGCCGGCGAGCTGGATTCGAACGCGCGACTCTATCCAGCGCGTGGGTGATAGTAGATATATGCATTTTTGATCGGGGAGCGGTAATAGCTTGTGATCGTGAGCGCGAGTATTACAGGCTTTGATTATGAAAGTGAATGCAGTGATGAGTATTATTACGCGATTTGTTGTATAGGCGGGGTGTGGGGTTGATGCTGATCGTGAATATTTTGTTAAATCGTAAATTGAGGCTGGGTGGGATTTGTGATGGTAAAAATGCGGTAGTTTAATTATGGAAGTGTATTAGTGCTTATTGAACGTTTATTTGATAATCTTATGAATTAAATGATATACAATAAATTATTATATATGAATCTATTATATTATGTTATAAACTCGTTTAAAAAAGGTTTGATGTATAAAAATGATCAGGAATTAATTTAAAAAATAACTGTTAATATTTTCTGAAAAAGACAGTTCATAAATATCAAAATTTTTTATTTTTATTATTAATAAAAAAAATCTTTAAAACATTTGCATACTCAGTAATCCTACAAAATTTTATTGAAAAAGAGTGATTGAAAAGAGTACAGAATTTTACTTATCAGACTAAAAGTTACTAAAAGTAAAAATGAAAAATATCAATGTAAATAAATAATAAAAATAATATTAAAATAAAATATTTTAACAGAAATGAAAAGCTACTTTTTCAAGCTTCAGTGAAAGAGTGGCAAAATCCCTTATGGTGAGATTATACGGCAAGTGTTAAAAAATGATAAACGTTCATTTGAATGTATACGGTATAAAGTTGCTCACGTATTTGCAGGTTGCATTAAAAATTAAACTTTGAGTATCAAATTGTTCTATTTTTTAAATAGAAAACCATATATTTTTTTCGAACCCAATTCACAGAGTTCTTCGCTTATTTTAATATATAGATATAAATTAAGACAGTCTAATCACAAAAAAAAAACGTTTAAAACATCCCAACCCCCACTTTTAAATCACCTCCATTCAATAACTCACTGCCAGCAGATTTTCCCTCAAAACCAACTCTCTTCAACCTTGATCTCTCGCTCCACAGCCTCGCACAGAGCCAGGCCCGCTCTAGCAAACCGTTCACCTAAACGCCGCTCTCAAATATCATTACTCCCTCGGGATCCCAGCACAGTAAAAAAAAGGAAAAAATAAAAAAGCAACGAAGGAATTATCGCACGTAGCGAATACATCAACGCTCCGCTCTCCCTTGAATAATACAGCCCACTTTCCGCCGTTCCTCCAGCCCCACACACGATCCATAATAATGAAAAAAAAAGAAAAAGTCCGCGGCGGGCAGAGAAGAATCTTTCTTCCTTCTCGTTTGGCCTAGTGCACGTTGGCACGCAATTTGTTAGACGAGCGGGCCGCTCTTAACCTAAGAAATGTTATTAGCCGCGACATTCTCGTCACGGCGCGAGCTCGATGGTCCGCCGGGGAGCGATAAAGCTCCTCTCTCTTCTTTCCTCCCTTTTTTTTTCGCGCGCGCGCGCCGGAGAAATAAAAGCCGGAGGGATGCAATGACGATCGGGAGAGGCTAATCGAAATGCAAATTGACGAGTGCGCGCCTGGAGGCGAGGGGGCAAATTAATCGGGCCACGTCGGGGCTGGACGAGGTGGAAATTTTGGGAGGGTGAGGGAGAGAAAGAGAGAGAATTTTAATGGAGACTTGGTGGGGATTTTTTATTTCGGTTGTTTTGCATTTTGAGGGTTGGGGCTACGTGGATGGTAAAAGTTGGTGGCTTGTTTGGTGTTTTTAAAGTCTTTTTGTTAATTGTTTTATAGTTTGTTTTTGTTCGCGAGTGGAAATTTGTTTGAATATTTAAATAGATCTAATTATGAGTGATTCTTGTAGTACTTTTTCGAAGGTATTTTTAAGCAAAACATTAACGACTGTTGACTAGATTCTAATGACTGACAAACGTAGATAAAGATGAATAATAGATCTATTTATTATTAAAATAGTTACAAGTGATTTTTGTCAACGATTTGTGTATAAGTCTTTTCAATTGAACTATAAATAACTTAAATTATAAAGTTTATGATTTTAAAATTTATTTTTCGCTATATCACGTATACTTTAAATAAAAATCTTTTTTCTCCCCTTATCGGTTTATACGTATTACAGAACACAGTTCAGATTCAAGCGTAATGAGAAAAGCACAAGAGTAGCATGCAAGAAAAGCAAGAGTATATCCATTTGGACCTCTAGGCATAGAGCCTTAGAACATACTCCTCATATAATAAGGAACGAACGTCTTTGGATATATAAGTCAATACTACAGCGACATAAAAGAGGTCAATTCTCTGGTCTTAGACTTCATATTGACCTATTTCGCCTCTCACTCATCAATTTTCTAATCAAGCTCAGTAGTTCGTAGTAGTAAGTAGAAACCAACTTTTAAGCATTACTCAGTTCCAATAATATAATATACAAAGAATTTAAACATTCATACAGTAATAAAATAAATCCGATTCTGAAATTTTTTCTTACTTATTAAATTTGCAGACATAACTTTTACAATAATAACTATAGATTAAAATTATCATTATACATTCCAAGACGCTTATAAGTTTTTTGATAATAATTGCTTTATAAATAGTACAGTTATTATTATACGAAAATAGAAAATGAATCGATTCTAAATCGAAAACAATTTGAAATTCCAGATTACATACTGGAAAACAATCTGTACTTCCGCGAATGCAGAAATATTTCGACCGTTGATGTATCGCCGATTCGGAATCAAGTAACTCAAAATAAAAAGAAAATCCTCAAAATCCAGAGGTATTTAACGAACCTATTGCACGTGAATCTGCCCATCGATCACCGCTTTGCGCTCGCAGATGGATTACTATATTTATACGTTTATTTACGACTCGTCGATGAAGCGCTGAAACGATGTAAATTTTGATTCATCAAAAATTGTTTTGATATTTATTTGATAGTTACATGAAATAGGTATGTCTATATAGCTATTACCCAGTAATACCGATGTTCAAAATTTAATTAGAAATTTTATGAGTATTAACTATTTGTTTTTCAAGATCTTTATAATTTACAGTATCCATTTTTTGTTCTTTCTTTTCTGGGATAGAAAATAAGGGAATGCATGTAAAAAGTAGTTTTAAAATATCTATTTCGATACTCTTGATTTCATCATCAAATTTGGGGTCTTTAATTTTGGAAGATCTTAAAACTTTTTTTTTACCTTGAACTCTAAAGTTAAAAGTATGTAATCTGGAAGTAAAAAATTAAAAATCCACATTTTAATTTTTATAAAAGTTTAAAATATAAATTTTAAGTCTTAAAGTAAGTGTTAAGTACTTACTTAATTTAAAATCATGAAAATGTATACTATGTTAAATACAAAAAATTCTAATAGAAAAAAAAATTACTAAATGACATTGTTACAATGTTGGCACGATATTCCTATAATATTGCTACAATATTATTACAAAATATTATTAAATATTATTAAAAAAGAAACAAGTCATAAGTAAAGAAATAAATCACAAGAATAACGATAAAAGAATCTGTTAGCCAATCGTTGGTAAGTAGGCTTTTTTCTATTATATTTTAAGTCTATAATTTTTATATCAAAATATTGGATATGTATGTGGCCTAAAGTTAATAAATAAAGGAAAAATATAAATAAATATAAGTGTATGCTATGCAACGTCATTTTAAACAAAAGTACGTTATTGTGACGGTTTTTAAAGTTTTTTTCTTAAGGTTTTCGAGTTTTGTGTTTTTAATCTAAAAATTGACAATGTCTTCTCTAAATTTCCTTTTTTTTTTTAAAAAATTGTTTTGAATTGCTTGGTTTAATTTGCTTACAGATATTCCAAAAATGTTGGAATATCTTTACGAAACCAGGATGTAAGCTTTAGGTTAATTTATTAAAGGTGTGGTTTCTGTTTTTTCTTATCTACTTGTAATTTTCATTGACAATACTCTGTATTTAATTAATATGTGTATTCTATCTATCTAATATCTGTTATAGTCTTGAAAAGAAAATAGTTATAGTCTTGAGTAGAAAATCTCCTGAAACGTCGACAAATGAATTTAACTGAAACTAGCAACATTCTTGGTTCGTCAAAGATCAATAATTCCTCTCCAAATTTATAAATATATATGCTCTCGTTTCATTTGTTACATATTCATTTATTAATTAATTCCAAATTTGTAAACTATCAAAGAAATTGATATATATATATATATATATTTTATGTACATTTCATCACTACCTTTGATTATTAATAATTTTAAAATTGACATAAAATAAATTAACAATTGAATAAATATAAATAAAAGCTCAAATTTCCCTTTTGTTATATGTTAAACTATCAATTTATTCTAAATTTGTAAACAATAAATAAATATGATGTAAAATAAAATAAAACATCACTTTTTAAATTGTTCACACGTTTGGTATACATTGATATTTTTATATAAAACAAAATTGGAATAAAAGCTTTTATTAATATTCATTTAGTTGTTAATTTAATTATGTATTTTAAAAACAAGAGCTTATTTTCATTTTCTTTTTTTATATTTTGCATTAATCATTAAAATAATATCTCTCTAATATATACTGAAGTTTAAATAAAAATTGACAAATTACCATAGATATTTTATTTGAACTAAAATGGGTACATGCATTTGTTAATAACAAGAACAGTTTCATGCTGCCTGAATTTCAGACCTACAAAGTTTTATAAAAACACGTGTCACCGCCTCCTCAGGCGTGTGCCTATTTCGTGTTTTAAACATGCCTTCGAGGTGCTCCTGCACCTCTTGATTTCATCAGTTTAATTAACATTTTTCTCGTAAGATTGCTTGCTTCGACTTATATTTAATATTCAAAGATCAAATTTATTTCATTTATAAGCTGTTGTACAGATTATATTCTTTTGAGTTATATAACGAAATAACGACTCTGACGCTTATCATAAAAGTTTTGACAGAAACTAGCCACGACCGGCTGATGACAACTATTTATTATGCGGCTTGTTTACAAAAGTTTTTTATACCTATACACATGTACGGACGTACTTCATATTGTAAGGTACAATTTAGTTCTCGTCTACTTTAATAAAACAGAAAGCTCAACTTTCTATTTGGTTTCAGATTGCATTGGAATACTATATTATATGCTGGGATAAGAAAGAATGAAACATTTCAAGGGACATTTAAAAATTGCAAGGATGTTCTCGCTTCTGCGGAGTACCATTTTTTTACATATTAAATACTTTCAATTTTTAATATGCAAAATACTAGTTAAGAGAGTATTCCATTTAATTTATCCCACTTTTCAATATAAAAGTTATTTCAAACAATTCTTTAATCATCAGCAACGAAGACACACAGAGCTGATCTCGAGAAAAAGTAATTCAATATCAAAGCCAAGAAATTCTGGCGTCCGGAAAATCCAGAAAGCAAGTTACCTCTCCTCGTCTCTTCAGCGTCCTACATCTCATTAGCCATGCAGCCACTTACACAATTTGCGCGATCCGCGCTTATAAAACGATTAAGCCCACGCTCGAACGAGCGCTTCCTAGTTCAGCGTGCCTAACAAGAAGCAGCCTTTCCTCTCCGAAAAACGAAGAATTTCACGAAGACACGAGAGAGAGAGAGCTGTAGCTCCTAGACGATATTTTAATTTTATTAGATATTAGGGTCAAGTGAAGCCGCGGCTTCTTGCCACGAGAGAGAAAGAGAGAGGCAACACTTGTGCGGATTGCATGACTAGCTGGGCAGAGCCGAGACTTCCGGGCATCATCAGCGTGTTCTCTCGTGGCTGAAACTTGGCTTGAGCTTACATAGGTATGGGGCCGCCGCGCGCGAGCGCCAAGAAATTCCCTCAGCTATGCAAGCGCGCCCTAATATAGATCTCGTAATTATCGATCCCCGCGAATTCCGCAGCCGCCCCCGCAAAACAATGCGCAGGGCCGTTATTACCCCGGGGTGCTCTGATTTTAACGTTTTAGTTGAGAGGATTTTACTAAGGGGAATAGAAGATTTTATTTTGATAGTGATTGACAGTAGATGCTTTGAGCTGAATATCTTTGTTTTTAATTCACTTTTTTAATATTGTTTAATTTGATTAGATATATATATTATTGGTTTTAGTTATTTTACTAGTTGCTTTAAGTTTGAAGTAAACATTGTTTAGACAGTTTAGACCTATTGTATGGATCTGTTATTGGCAGTTTGTTATGAAAAAATTGATCGTATGTAACTTCAATATTTATAATTGATTACCTACAGATGAATGCATTAACAATGAATTGAGCTCAGTTTATTTAATTGTAATTCACTTAAATGCTTATTTTTCACATTAATTCAATTGATTTAACCTTTAGTATCAGCTCGGAACTTTTGATACGTCAGGGTATTTATGAAAATTCTAACATTCGAATGGTATATATGTATCACTCTGATAATTTTCTCATTTTTATTGATGCTGAAATATAACTGACATAAATATTTTAAGGTATTGTAATTAAAGATTAAAATTATAATTTAAATAATTTTTTTTTAAAAACTGACTCAGTTGCGAATTTTATCTTACTAAGAGAATATCTCATTTTTGAATCACGGATTGCGATAAAACTTTACAAATTGATTTTTAAATCCAAAATATCAGACATGTGTCCCATTTTACTGCACTCACAAAAATGTATTCTGGACGCGAGAAGACAAATACGATTGTCGGGAATTTTTTGCCTCAATAGAAAATCCACTTGCAGGAAGTGGAAATA
>JAPYZB010000759.1:0-18070 GCA_030522745.1 Eupelmus kiefferi | reverse complement strand
AGACATCTTTAGAGTATCGAGATTATAAAATGCATTCTTAGTGGAAATAATCATCTGATTAATGGCCAACATGATAAATCACTTAATAAATCACTTTAAAAATCTTGTAAAAAATCATACGATTAGTCAGATACTTATTTATGCCAAAAACATTTTAAATATAGTAATTGTTTATCAATTATTCGCCAGCTACTTTACTGAGACTTTATTACTGCTGCAAGACCAGTCGGGCAACGAGGCCCTCCAGGACATCAACCTTGAGGAGCGCTTCTCCTCGCAGCACACCGTCAACCCCGACCTCCAGGCCCTCGTCAACTCACCCCTGCCCGACTCGCTCGCCGAGTTCAGCACCTACGGAGCCAACTACAACGACGGCTCGCACACTCTGCCCAGCCAGTCACCCCTCCCCTCACCGCTCACCCGACACGACAGCCCGAGCTTCACCTACCCAACGCCACCCGCCAGCCAAGAGGGCCTGCTCAGCGGCAGCCTGCCCCTGCTCAGTCCCCAGGAGGACAGCGACGCCGTGCACTCCGTCTCCTCGCCCCTCTCCGCCGCCTTCTACAGCACGAGCATGTCCTCGGCGGCGGCGATCGAGGAGGCTCTCAGCGAGGTCCTGCCCGACGAGGCCGACGCCGACGGTGCCGATCTCTACGGCTCCGGCTGCCCCAACCCCCACTCGCCCCTGCCGAGCCCGCTCTCGGCCACGCCGGCGCCCTCGCCGCTCTCCTCCCTGCCGCCGTCCTCGGTCTCCTCGCCCGGGCCAGGCAGCTTCACCACCTCGAGCTTTCCCATGTCGCCCCACCACACGCTCCAGAACCAGATGATGCCCAACTCGGAGGACCCGCTGCTCTCCTCCAGTCCCAAGGACTTCGGGGCCGGCAGGCGCAAGTTCGAGTTCCAGTCGTACAAGCTCATCACCAATCAGAATCTCGTTGACTTCGGCCTGGGCAACGGCAGCGTCGCCGGCATCGTCGTCGACAACAACGGCGAGTTCAAGCTCATCCAGACGGCCGGCCTGCAGAAGGCGAACGTCTACGTGCAGGCGGGAGCTTTGAGTCCAGCGCTGGCCTTCAGGAAGGAGATATGCCTGACCGGGCCGAAGCTCGAGCAGGGCAACGTCAACGTCAACGTCAACCTGGTCAACGGCCAGGGCATAAATCTGCCCAATCACGTTTACCAGCAGGCGCAACTCCATCAGGTAGGTTTGATTGGCTACAGCTGGTGATTCATTTTCGAAAGTCTTGATTACAAAATATTAAATATAAATTCTTAAATATTATATACGTTTTTTCTACTGCTAATTAAGATTTTCAACGAACCAATCCGGTTTCCTCTTTACCATGACAATCGATCGCTAAATACGTAAATATCTTAGTTACAATCCAGCAAAAGCAGTGATCAAAAATACTATTATTAAAAACTTCGACAGGCGATAAACCCGGCCAAGTTCCTCATCCAGACGAACCAGGCCGGCAAGCCCAACCTCAAGCACAAGGCCAGCAACGGGCTGCCCATACCCGTCGAGCAGATCAAGGAGGAGGAGTCCCTGGACGAGGACGTCTTCCTCAGTCCCAGCAGCGTGCCGATGGCCTCCTCGGGCAGTCCGGCGCGCTGCCACAAGAAGCGGCCGCGCCTCGACGGCCCGGCCCTTGGACAGCACAACGGCAGCGGCTCGTCAGCCATAAACGGCTCGTACTCCTACCCGTCGAGGCTGCGTCGCGCCTGCGATCGGCACTGGGACAGCAGCTACACGCCGCCGCCGATACTCGACCCCTCGAGGCCGGGGCCCGGACTCTACGCCAGGCTACACCAGAACGAACGGGATTCCGCGGAATTTAGTTCTGACGACTCGCAGGGCAATGACGGACCCCCGCCCAGGATCAATATCGGCACGAGGTACCAGGCGACGATACCCCAGTTTGTGGAGCCGGAGGTGGACAGGCTGGCAGCTGACCCGGAGACGGATCATTTGCTCTGGGACCCTGGCATCGATAGTGCCCTCACCGAAACTGAACGTTGGTTACATTTTTATTGCATGCGCTAAATTTTGGTTTAATAAATATAAATTTTGATAACAAATGATGTTTTACAGTGGAGATGTATCTGCAATTTGCCTGCTGCGCTGCTGTCCCTGGCGGCGGAAGAAACAAAGAGTATGCCCTTCACCTTTTACACATGTGTAGGGGCAATATTCGCGTAAGTAAATAGGAAAGAACATTTTTACGAGCTTAACGCAAGCGCATTTATAAATCCTCGAATTATTTATCTCCCTTCAGGAGGCGATGCTAAAACTGATGCGGCCAACTTCGGCCCTAGCGTCGGAGCATCCGTACCTGCGCTACGAGTGCCACGAGTCAGAGCGCTGGACGTCCCACGAGATGGACGCGTTCTACCAGGGCCTGCTCAAGTACAACAAGGACTTCTCGGCGATAGCGCGCGACATCGGCAGCAAAAATAGCCGGCAGTGCGTGCAGTTCTACTATCTCTGGAAACGGCTCTGTCCCGACGAGTACAAGAGGCTGCGGCTGCGCTACGGCAAGCCCAAAGTCAAGCCCGAGCTTAACGGCTACGGCAGCAGGGACAGCAAGGACACGAGGGAACTGCAGGAGGCGATCGCATCGGTCACGGAGCTGGACTTCAGCGAAGGAAAGTCCATTCTCCATCGGACTCTGGTAAGGAATTTTTGTTTTTTGGAAGATCGGACACGGTCGAGAAATGAAAAGATTTTTTAATTAACTTTTTATTTTGGTTAGCATTATGAATTTGTTGTAAGATTTTACTTTTTTGTTACGACTGACTTTGCGATTTCTTCAGATGCAGACGACGAATGAAAGAGAGAACTCTGCCACTCTGACAACGAGCGACGGTGAATTGCGACTTTTCGCTTACGATTGTCAAGATGTAAGTACGCTAACTAAGACAGCTCAATCATCAATTGCGCGTTTAACAGTAGTGTCAAAATATATAATATAAAAAGATGAATCATCGAATCTTTAAATAATTTTCACATAGGAGATATTTGTTACTTGATTATATATAATGAACAAAATATCGAAGACGAGACTTGAAATTAAAAAAAAATATCTGAATTTACGCACTGTAATAATAACACTGAGCTTATACATCTAACCAAGCCGTTGACGTTTCTATTAAGTGTCGCATGTATATAAAACTATAATCATTGTGGTACTATCAGTCCTTTTGTAATACGCTTTATATTGTCACTTTGAACTAACTGTCTCCTCCCTCCTCTATATATGCATAAATTTTATTTACTCATTTTTAATTTGTATTATGTATTATTTTTCGTTAAAGTAATGAGCCTTGGCATTGTATACTTAATACCATTACCATAACCATTATTATTATTATTATTTACGTTGTCGATCATTAACCCAGCGACAAGGCAGTTGTTCCAAAATCAAAAGGAACGTCGAAAAAAGAAAAAAAAATGAGTAAGAAAGAGAGGAAAGAAAGAGAGAGAAAGAGAAATGTAGGAAACGAAGAAAGGTTTGTGTTGTGTGTTGTTGTTTATTTTTGCTTTGTGTTTTCTTTGTGTTATCCAGAGCTTTAGCGGGAGCGTAACAGTAACGATGCCGGCCGGGAGCTGTGCCCGAATAGGCCGCGCACAGGCGGCCCCCAGCTGCCACGCCGGCAATCCTGCCGGTGGGGCTGCTGCTGCCGCCGCCAGCGGCTTAGCCACAGTCGACCACACCAACTCACAAACTCACACTAGTACCGAGCAACAACTACCCGCGCCCACCCCACTTCACTACCCCTGCAAGATTTGCGGGAAGTAAGTCTCTAAATCTCTAATCTTAACTCGTCCCGTTTATCCGTCTCCGTGGGCTCCGGCTCACGCGTGTCTATGTAGACGGGGTGTCTTAGTGCTCCGTCTATGTACACACAAAAGAGGCGCGGATGCCGTCTAGTTGTATTTGGAAAAATCGACAGCGTTCACCGGACCGAGCCACACTGTCTTTCTTTAGCCTACTCGATAACAGAGAAAAGGAGACGACAAAAGATACGAGAGATAGAGAAAAAAGAGAGTTCAATTAGTATAGTTTCCTTTTTACTTATTTATTTGTTAGTTATTATTTATTTTTCGTTTGCACAAGTAGACTTTCTCAGTTTCTATTGTTCCAAGGTTCAAATGCACGTTCCAGGTAGTTTTGCCTTTTATGATCGTATGACTTTTACGTATTTTTTTAAACTTTTTTAAATCAGATTAACGAAATTAGATTAAGTAAAACATTTATACTGTTAAGTATAATAAAACTCATTTACATATATATTGCGAAAATTTAAGATTTCAAGTTAATTAAGCATATATTGAACATTTTTTCATTCTATAAATAACGTTTATTCTTAGAAAAACTGCCTGCATCGTCATGTAATAAAATAAACGTTTTTTGACAGCATTATTGTAAAATAAAGTAAATTAGTAAAACGATACAAAATATTAATATATTGTTATAAAAAGAATTAAATTTTTACTTGAATATATTCAAAGATTTATTTTATCTCAATGAACCTTGGAAATTTCGTTACGAATACAATTAAACTACTTGCATAACATCCGTACAATGATACTTAATACACATTTTTAAAAAAACTATATACAAATAAACAGATCATACATACATTAAAAAAAAATTATATATACATTCAAAAACAATATTCAATTTTATAAAAATATTTGTTATATTTAGAGAAGAATTTATTGAATTTAATATGTACTTTTCGATCCATTTGTTTGATTGTCCCTTTCCTACCAATGTGTATTTGCTACTGCTTGGCACTAACCATTTTGAAATTTAGTTACTACTTTCACTTTCAATTAATATTAAGTTTGCATATATTTGTTTATTTAGTCTTCGTGTGTTTGACTAAACATAACTAACTTTCAATCGCATACATAAAAACGTATTGACTACTAACACACTCGAGTCTTCAAAACAAAGAAAAAAAAACATAGTTTATTTAACATTAATGTTAAACACAAATTGTTAAAGTTAGAACAAAAATGAATAATCACAACAATATGAATTTATCACTCGCTCAAAACTGATATTCGGCACGCATGTTTGTGAACATATATATCGGTTGATGATATAAAGACACACTGCACGGTTGAAATAAAATAAAAATAAAAAAGTTTTGAATCCATAGAAATTTGTATATATACGTTCGATGAGTCTGCAATATTTACAAAATAGAATTACCGTTAATGATCTAAGCAATTCTGCATCAAACTTTCTTAATAAAAATTCTTTCTTCTTTTACCTGTGCGCAGAGTGTTCAACAAAGTGAAAAGCAGAAGTGCACACATGAAGTCTCATCGGCCAATGCCCACGCCCGATTCAACGGCACAGGAATCTAGGAAACAACAGCAGCAAGCGCAACAGCTGCAAAACAGCATTCAACACGTTCAAGCGAATCAGCATCAGCATCAGCATCAGCATCAGCATCAGCATCAGCAGCAACTTAGCAGCGTGCAAATGCAAATTCAGCAGCATCCCCAGCAGCTGATTCATCCGCAGGATTACCAGCAGCAGCATCAACATCAGCAGCAACTTCAGCAGCAGCAGCAGCAACAATGTCAAATAACTCCGACGAATTGCGACGTTCAAACGAGCCACGTTTGGCACAATCCGCCGAGGCTTCGACCGCCATAGGATGAGATTCGCAGCGCGGCGACACTCAAGATACCTTAACGAAGGCTGTTTACTTATTACACGCGCATAGGAATTGCAACAATGATATATAATTTGACGATAACGAAATCCCCGGCATATGGTGTGTGTCAAGAGCTCCCTTCGCTCGGTGAAAAAGACCGACGAGGAGTGGCCTCGAATAAATGTAGCCTAAAAGAGAGAATTACCGTGGAGTAATTTACGATTGAATGTTTTACATAATTTTTACGACGATTGTATATTAACGTATTTATTTTATATAACGAGATTATTTCCGTTTGCCAGTCACCGTTGATCCAAAGAGTTTTTAACTTTTTTAAGATTTTTCTTAAACACTACTTTTAATTGTATCGAATAATGACGGTGAGTAGGGTGCGCTAGATAAATGATGATAAACTTGTGTCTATAATAGCGCGAGCGATCGTGTAATTTTTTTAAAATTATTTTTTACACTATTTAGATTGTTCTCTCGAGCATCAACAGACATGACGTCTCATTATCATTCTCTTGATGAATCAAATGAAACACATATATAAAATACCAAAATAAACACAGACGTGTCTCGTTGAAAGCTTAAATCAAAAGAGAAATGTAACGTTTAAAATCAAAAATCCATAAAGTTACTTAACTTAAAATTGCGAACGCTCCGAGTCCATTGATTAAAGTGCGACTTAAAAAAGTAAAGCGGAAACGCGATAAAAATTTTGCGAACCCCGGTTTAAGGCCTCTCAATGGCATCATTGAAAAAACATCGGGTGTATAAATTAATGCTTATAAATTTTCAGTTGGTTTAGATTCTAAAAATAAAAAAATCAAAACAATTTAAAGATAAACAACAGAAAAAAAATGCTTAGTTGAAATATCGTAAAATATTATTTTTCTTTATTTTATATGAGATAAAAAATAATCTCAAGTTTTGTATTTTTTCTACAAATAATTAAAAATCAAGGTATTCTACAAAAATTCAGTGAAAGGTAATTTGTACACCAAACACGAAAAAAATTCTAAGATGCCTAAAATAAAATTAAAATTAAAAAGGAAGAGGTTAAAACAAAGTTATGGAAGATAAGAAAAAACAATACGTCCTTCTTATTCTTGCACGCGAGATTATTCTCGAAAATTGTGCCACGTAAAGACATCGCTGTTACCTGTTGCGTCTTTCTTGCACTTGCGTACTACTTAGGTTTATACGTTTTCCTTTTTTGTTCTCTGTTTCATACTTAAGTCACTTATTTTACTTTCGGCCTAAATGTCCAACGAACCTAGCGACCGAAATTTCGTACTTAAATATATAGTATATAAATATATATATGACCAAAGGCAGAGAGAGAGAAAGAAAGAATGTAGCTTATGCGCTAGAGAGAAATTAAAGGTATATTAAAAATGAGATAGAGAATTTAGCAAAAAAAGAGATTAATTTAGATTTAATGATCATATGGTGCTTCATATGCGTTCTACTTACATTTATAAATGCCGCTGGCTAATGAAAATATTTCAGTCGCCTGGTTCAAAGTGATCAATGGCTCCTCGGTACGTGGAACCCACTTGTTGCACTTACTCTTCTAGATATATACATATATAGATATATTTCAGTTAAACTTTCGCGATAAAACGTTTCATAAAACGCCTTAAAGGTGCAAGAAACGAACTTTTGTTGAGAATCCTTTATTTTTTTGATTACTCTCTATTTTATAGAATTATAATGATTTTTAATTAAATCAATTTTAATATATAGATATAAATATATTAATATATGTAATATAAATATCTGATGTATATGTGTATAGAGCAAAAAATTGATGTAATTTAAAAATAATTTATTACTCAAACGGTGAGTACTTTAAAAGGATAAAACATTGTTCAAGTTTAACGAGACGTGTAATACAGATTTAAGGGGAGAAATAAGTCATATGCGTAAATAAATTGTGAGATAAAACTTGATATACACTGATCACACATAGTATATTGATCGCACGGTCGTGACTTATGAGTTCACAAACATCAGCATTATAACAAAATGGAAGTCTTTACTGAAAAGCGTTTGAGATCGCGAAAGTAAAAATAATCGAACAATTGCAAACTGAAAAAGAATTGATTATGTGTACATACCGCGTGTACATGACTGTACATATATATGACGATGCACAAATGTTTGTGTTCGCTAAGACTACCACATGAATTTCGCTTTTATTAGATAGATTTTCTAGTATTCACGTTGTTTTAAAATACTCTAATTGTACTTATTATTATATTTCTTCACTTGAAGACCTGTAAGGTCAGACTCTGCAACGACAATTTTCTAGTCTAACTTATATACATGTTCCATATTCTCTTCGTTTCCGCTACAAAGAGATATTTGTTAATGGCATTGCTGACTTTACTTCCAATCATGTTTCTCAAACATAAAAACTATTACTTCGATCAAAACACATTTTTAGATATTTTCGTTTAAATGGCAGTAATACGGTTCAGTATTGAAATACTTTCTTCATTAATCCTTTAAAAAATGCATGTGCATATAATTATTTATCTACGATTTAATTTTATAAATTACCAATTAAATTTCACATTTTCTTATGCTCCATTAGTAAAGAAAAAGTCAGTGCAAAATAAAATGAAACTATTACATACAACGTTTAAGGAGAAATATTAAACCATTTTAATAACAAAATATAAAAAGATAGTTTTCTTCAAAATTGAAATTGTTACCTCATAAATTTGCCAAAACGTAGATAATCACATATTTTAATTAAAATCTTAATTATTTTATAAAATTCTTTACACAAACTTATGTTCGCAAAATATCTTCCAGCTTCATCACGCCAAATTGTCTTCAGCACAAAATCTTTTATTCTTCGCGTGTATACCTTTTCTAAATCAGTTTTTCCAAAGTTGTGATTAAATAACTGAATTTTCCCCAAATCTGTGATCTTTGTCCTAAACTTTCTTTGAGAAATCAATCTTTCCTAGCGATTACGTTTCTACTTTATAAATTTCGATACAGATCAAAAGAAGCAAAAACCTATTGAAAAGAAATGAACCAAATCAAATGTCCGGCCACAATTAAGCACAAGCACAAAAGAGATAAAAGAACATGAGAGATAATTAGCACCGTGCATGATAAGAGGGAAAAAAATAAATAACAAATGACGTAAAAAAAGAGACGCTACTAAATGCATTCTTATGAAGGGTGATTGAATTCTCTATGTAAAGTTATAAATGTGCCATAAATCTATATTGCGTGAATGGGGTTGTAGTCGATCGTGATCAAAAGAGAAAAAAACTGCTACCGAATAAGTTCCATAATCATATCAAAAGAAAAACACGTACACAGACGCCTAAGACTTTCTCGCGTATTCGTACAGAAGTAAGAAAAACTCGGTCGTTGCCTTCAATCGAGTCACAAAAAAATAAAAACTCTCCTTCTGAATGTGCGTTGAAACATTATCGAATCACGCGAGAGGCTACTTGTATGAATTGAAAAAATTGGTGGAAAAATCTAAAATAAATGCCAGTCTCCAGCGCCGCGTAAAAATGCTTAGAGTTCTTACAGTACGATACTAATCGCTCAAAACTCGAGAAAATTGCGAGTCTTTGGGATACAAGTTAATTCTTTTTAAGATGGCTTGATATAAATGATAAATTGTTAATTATTCCGACCGTAGGCTCGGTAACGTAGAGTCGAATGCGTAAAGGGTAGAAGAGAAAAAAAGAAATTTAGCGGACATATCATTTAAGGACAATACACTAATTGTTAAGGAAACGAAGTTTCTACTGAATGTATAATTAAAGTAAAAGAATATCAAGCGAGATAATCTAATCTGCGAACGAAGTCATTCTTTTATTGCAATTAAGAAATTGCCCATTGTAATTAAGAAATTTATGCGTACATTAAATTGATTCATAGTAGAAAGGAAAAATTTTAACAAAATAAATTCTTCTTTTTTATGAACTAAGTACATTGCTTAGATTTTTAATGGAATTCTTTTACTTGCAAGAATATAACTCTAGGCAATATTCCGTATTTTGAAAAAGAATGACTTACGAGCGTAGGAATATTCGAATTTAAGAAAATAAAGTTAGGGACAATGCGCTGGAGGCTGCGTACATTTGGAATTATAACAAAACCAAAAAATATAAACGTATTTGTGGAGTAGTGCGAACGAGCGGAGGTTCAGTAACGAAGCAATGAAGCAAGTAACGAAGATATGCATGAATTGTACAAATGAGTCCCTCCACGTCACAGAAAAAAAATAATATATATGAGAAATAAATATATATTAAACAAATTGATAAATATGTGATGTATTTAAACTTAAATGGTATGTGGTATTATGATATTACATATTTGTATATAAGGCGTACCCGTGCCATCTAAATAATCTAGGAGAGTTGTACCGATGATACAACTGCCATAATAAAAAAATTGCATATATAATATCTTGAACCGTTGATATCGAAATTCCCAAAATGAATGGTTAAACTTATTCTAAAGAAAAACTGCGAAATCAAAATAATTTCGACTAAATTGTAGTTTGGAATCTTCTGTAATGAATTTAAATGTTTTTCTAAACTTGAATTTTGTATGAACTCTTGAACCAGTTTTATGAAATATAAATTATCCAAAGATACATTCGTACACTGGTTATTAATTATTCACTTCTAACAGGGATAATTAAATTTCACGGTAACGCGATCTCAACTAACAACAGTCAGTATTCATCAACGTAAAGTCATTGATTCATAACAGAGATTTTGACTATTTTCTTATAACACAAAGAAAAAAAACGCACACGATGAACAAATTCGATAAAACACCCACAACCACGATCACGACGATATGAACTAATCATCCATCTAAAAAGTATATTGGTACAACTCCTTAAAGAAAGTGAAAGGGGTTTTATATACATTGAAACGAATGTTCTGAAAACACTTGTATTATAAAAAGAGGAGTCCACTGAAGGACACGCAGACACAATGTTATCGAAAGACGAAAAAAAGATTATTATGGATTATTGTGCATAAATTATAACCTATTGTCTTTATACCTATTATCTACTTTTAATGTCTATCTGTCTCTACAACAGCATGATTCTTTATACTATTTCCATTTAATGTCAATCTATCCTCTATTTAAACTTTTAATACTTAAAAAATGAGGAAACTTAACGATGATCAAATAGAGCTTTCCTAGACTAATGTGTGTAAACAATCGGCCAGCTGTAGAATAATCGCGTGTTCGCGAGTCAGTTTTCTATAAACAAATACCTTACTCAAACTTCGAACTCTTGATTTTCTATCCGACATTGTTGCAATGTCTAAACGTTCGATAATATATACTAGATTTTAAAAACTTTTGTTTTTTCAGAGCGTGAAAAATGCGCTTACTGGAAAAGAAAACACATTGTATCTGTACAAAATGTAAAGTAATATCCCCCTTTTCGCGTAATTTATTGTCGTATATTTTTGTTACAAAGTTTGTCGGAAAAGATAAAAATAAAAGAGCAAAAAAAGTGAATAAACAAAAAATTTCATAGTTAGCAAAAACAATTTTCCAGACATCGAACGCGCTGTCGTCTTTTGCGGCGCGCAAATCATTTTATCCTTGTACAGATTATACGTAGCAATTCTTCATAGCAATATGAATTATATTTATTACAAGGCGAACGCACTGTCGTTGCTTTTGCACCTGTTTGCTCGAGTCTAGTTCTTAATAATAACGAAATCATTACTATCTATCTATCTACTTAAATTAAGACCTTTGTAGGTTGAGAAAAACATTAGTTCGATCCTCGTAGCTAAAACAATCATTAAACTTCCTGCCCTTACGAAAAAGTCAGTGTTTTAGATTTAAAACTTTTCAAAACATTTTCATAAAGGGTGAGCAATTGTGACAAATATATTCTTATCTATATTATATTGTCTTATTTTATTATATTACTAAATATTATTTTGTATATTTCTATTATCTATTCTAGATTGAAAATTAGATTCTGAAGTATCAATAGATTATGAAATAAACTTGATAGATTTTTAACTAGTATTGTATAATAAATTAAAATTGTTATTTAAATATTTCCAATACTTTTGCTCGCCTATTTCTATTATTCAATGCTCGGTATTAAGGGAAACGTAAAATAATGAATAAAAATAATTCATGCCGTAAGCAATATGGACAATATGTTTTCTTATAAAATAATCAATAATGTATTTATATTTCCGCGCGTCAACTACAGCTGGCAGTATTAGTTAATTCAATGTCTAAGAACTCCATTATTACATATTTCAGATAAATGAACATATTTTTCCCTAATTTATCTACTTTTATCTTTAATTCTTCGTATTATGATCATTAGACTTGCTGTATAACTTACTTTCTCAATGATGCACGTTTCTTAATCGAACTTTTAATGCGTTATAAACTTTTCTCTACTACTATCAATGCACTTTTTCCTGCGATTGTTTGTCAATTACAATTTTATTAAGTGAACAGTTTTTATAATTTATTCAGAACAACACGTAATGTGCTAATTATAAAAACGTAACAGTTTAGTCAATTTCAAGTGCGATATGATAACGAGTCGTGAACGTTATTGAGCGGCCCATTTAATAATAAATACAAAACTTGATGCCAAAGTTGAAGAATGTCCCACATGTTGCTGGGCTGTACGAGAGACATAGGCCCCTCGGAGAAATAACAAAAATCAATTGAAACCACCATCATTTCAATATAATGTGGAGCATTAAAAATTTTCTTTGAGATAAATTTCTTCTTAATTTTTTTAACAAATGTTCGCTTTTATTACGTTTTGAACTCGTCAATAATTATTAAAGCCCAATCCTACAAATTCTTTTTTAAATACAACCATTTATATTTTAAAAGCTCCATCAAACAACAAAAAAGACTTATTAAAAAATAATGAAATAATAAATGAAACAAGAACAATCAACATCCAGGGGTATTTACAAAAATAAAAATAAAGTATTGCAGTGCAAACACAAAATGAGCATACCAATTGAATCCAAAAAGAACAGAATGCCAAGGGAACTGTATAGAGATAATATAACGATGACCAGTAAAGTACAGTTTAAGATACAAAGGCGAAACTTTCGCGCATCAGTATTACGTTAAAGCGATAATTAATATATTACATTAGTACCTATATATTACATTGCGTATGCATACATACCACTTTATTTAATATATACACAGTGTTTATGGAAGCGATATAATTCTTATAATATGTATTGACGCAAGAGCTAAGATTATATTGTATACCTACGTAAGATGTACAGAGAGTAAAAGAAACGACAAGCGAACAAACTTACAAAAAAGGTACTTTGGACTCGCTAGGTAATCTTGGTGTTATTTAATAATTAGCAAAAAAAACAAAGCATATTAAGAAGAGATATAAATATCGCGTTCCCTCTCTAACGCGGAGCATGTCGACTCTTTAAAAAAAAAAGCATATTTCTTTCTTTTCGCCAACGGAACCACTCTTGACATATATAAGCCGACATTTAAATGTGAACAAAGAAAAATAAAACAAACAAAAAACGTAGGAAGTATATGTTGTAAACCTTAAGAATCGCTGATCGTTCTCATAGTCTAACAAATGCGACGAATAATTTATGCGCATTCGAATTATGTTTAGGCTCGGTGCAATAACAGAAAACGATAATCAATGAATCTCAATAACCAATCGAATTTCGCAACACAAAATCAAAAAATAACGCCATTAAAAAAGTAATCAAACTAAAACAAAAATGTGTGTCACTACTCTCGTAAAATAAAAAGTTTCTTGATATCCGGACTTTAACAATGTAACGAGAAAGAACCAAAATAATAACAATGGTACACGAAGAGAGTCGAAGTATAAAGTGAAAGAGAGACAGCGAATAACCATGCGGGCCTCACGAATTGAAAATTTAAAAAAAATCAATGAACTAAAGAACCTATTAAAAAAATATACTGCTACGAGGATTTAAAAAAGGATAAAAGAGAAATGGTTTTAATACTCAGATCTATAAAAAATAATCTAATGTCGTTTATAAATGATTATATATATGATGAAGTACCGAATATATAAAGAATATATTATATATATTATTACAACATTGCATACATAGTATATATGTACGATGTACGATGATACATAACTATTTTCTTCTATGGATATTGTGAATGACTGATGCGTATATTATTTTTCATCGAGCCACCAGTTCCGTTTTCACAACACTTTTACGGTCTTTCTCAAAGAAATTTCTAATAAATTATGATAAAAAACTAACTATAATAACAAAAGGTTTTAAAAAATAAGATGAACAAAAGAAAATCATATTCATTTATGATCGAAAAGAGAAAAAACGAAACTGGCGGCCCTCTGGCTACTTCGACACCGAGCTATACCAAAAAAATTGAAGTGGATATTATATATTAAACAGACAAAAAATATGATGTGTAAGCCAAGTGCCTTGTGTTCTGGTAACTAATCGTTGACTTTTAACTACGATATTTAAATAAAAGGCGATAGAGAGAACGCGAGAGAGAGAGAGAGAGAGAGAGAGAAAAAGAGAGAAAGAGAGAGAAAAGAGATAGTGCGCGTGTGCGTTAGAGAAATGAAAAAAAAAACTTGCCAAAAACCAGCGTGAAGGGAAGTAGAGAGTGTAGTAGCGTGCTTTTTTGAACAAAAAAAAAAGAACCAGATTGAATAAGAAGCTTGTATTAATAAAAAAAAAAAAAATAATAAATGGTGAACGATATTTGCATTGAATAACGTGTATAACTTTTAAGGTAGGGTCACTGTGTAACTGAATCGTAAAATAAATTTAAAAAAAGAGAGAAAGAAAGAAAGAGAGAGAGAGAGAGAGAGTGCATGGAAAGACAACGCCGCGATTAAATCTAATAGAACAATGGTGTTTAGGCTCTACTCGAGTAAATATTTTTCTTGAAATAGCTAAATTTTTTAAACTCCGGACAGTGTAAAGATATCATTTCTATACGTACGATACATGGATGATTCGGAAAACACGTATAATATTCAGAACAAATAAAAAGATAATGTGTATTTTCAAAGATGACGTACGCACTTGTTGATATAAACTAATATCGGAATAGTCGATGTTTATTTTGCGGAGAGTTCAATCGTTTCTATATAACGTCGAATAAGATATTTTGCTAACGAAAAAAAGTATAATAAATAAATAACGGACAAACCAATCATTTATTCACCATGAAGCTCCAAGAATTTTCGAATCGATCATTGCATTATAGAAAGTTAACCAAAAACTATTTAAAATACACGTAACAAAAAAAAAATAAAACTAAATAGACGAAAGTTTGTACTCGCGTGCCAAAACAAGATGCGTTTGATACAGCGACAAAGACCGTCTGCACTTTATAATATGATTCCATACTTTTTCACTGCCTATCGAGCATAAAAGTTCTCGAGAATTTCGAAAATTGAAAATGTTCACTCGAGCACTTTTCCGAAAGAGATACTGAGCACTTTCAATGTTATGTTTAACAATAAACTCACAGTATCTACTGCATGTCTAGTCACTTATTATTATTTATAGTAAAAAAGTTTTTTTTTTATCAACCATACTAAACATAAATCAAAACTATTGAAACAAATTTGGGATTTAACTTTTCCTTCAGAAAACTATTTTTAAGTACATTCATTTAAAAGCAAAATAATTAAAAACACAAATACTCGAACAAAATTCATCGCGCTTTAAAAAAATAAAAAATAAAAAATTAGATCACAAGAAAGAACGTAACGAGAAGGATGTTTCCCCTTAAAATTAGTGAGATCCCAAACGGGTCTTTTTCATTCTATAAAAACACATCACAGAAGCAAAGCTAAATGAGAAAACCTTTGTATTCTGTGAAAGCCAAAGTAGATTGTCTTAATCTTTGTGTCACTTTCTACGGCACAACTGCGCATGTTATGCAAGGAATTGATATATATAAAGCACACATTAATTATCAATGTAAGTTAGAAAATTGTAAAAAACCTTATCTTCGCATTAGCTTTTTACTCTAATTTTTCTTTAAATAATCTCAACTGAGCTCATGCATTTATATTTTTGAAAGAATAGTAACCGTAAATGCGAATATTTTAATTTCACAAAGCAGACATTTTGTTCCCATTTCATTTTAATAAATTATAATTTTAAAATTAAAAATACGAAGTGGTACTGTTAAACTATTTATCTAATAATTACTTCAAATAATAAAAATAAAAATATTTAATAAATTATGTCATATCTTTTGCAGAAAAAACAATAGCCCTGATACTTAGATTGTAACAGCAACCGCAGATAAAAATCGTGGGCAATAAATGGATGAAAAAGACCCTAAAAAGACAATCCTCCTAGCTAATTAGACTTTAAATGTCTTTGTGTACGCGAAAGTACGAATGTCAAGTGTGAACGTGTACGTGGAAAGTATTAATTTCTAAGTCGAGCACGTCTTTTCTCAACGTGAAAAAATGAACGAGTGATTGTGAATTTGCTAAATAAAAAATGAATAGGTACATCTCTCTGGCCAAGTTTTTTCGTCGAGATCCCCTGTCACACCTTCCTATCCCAGCCCAAATCTATAATTGATTGTATGTAACAAGCGAATTATAATTATATAATTGTTATTACCAATTGTATCGATCGTATAATTATTATGCCAAACTACGGCGAGCGGCGAGGCATACTTTTTCGCTTTGAAGCAAGAGAAAAAATATACAAGTCACGACGACGAATACTGGCGTTCAGTGTAGTTGATTGTACTTTAAACTTTAAGTATCTCTCTCACGACTCTCATGCTGACGAAGGGAGGTATTTTTGGGCCCTCTCCGTGATTTCTATAGAGGGAAAAAGTAATTGAGCAAAACGTACGCGAACTTTCGTGTTGTTCTCGTAAGATTAAAAAAATAAAAACAATTGTTGAGTATATAGAAAAAAACTGGTGACGGCAAAATAAGAATCGAAGCGCGCGAGAATTCACGGATTAAAAAATGGCCGATTGAAAAAAGATTGTTGCTATTGCACGTATTTTTTCAAAGATGAAGACAAAAAATTAGTAAGGGAGAACGAAAAATCTCAAGGCGATAAACTTTTTTTGCTCATTCGAATCGCTGATAATGTATGTAACATATATCTTTTAAGGCGCTAATTTTATTTTTAGACAATTGGATATATATTTAATGTATGATGAATTATTATTCGTCTCACGAATAAAAAAATATTGCGGTTCATCGTTACGCGATATATAGCGAATTTGTTCTTCGAGTGTGAGTGTGTATAGCACGGAAAAATTTTGTGCGTGTGAAAAAAAAAATAAAAGGCGCGACAGATATATAACTTTTTCTCGAGCGGAGGACTTGTTTATCGTAAATTTTTAAATGGAAAAATTATAGAAAGGTGAAAAATAAAAAATAAAATACGAGTCCCTCGGTCACTTGCGTCGCACTTTGATTGCATTGTATAATGATGAGCGTAATTTTTCGATTACGTTATGATACTTCTGTAAATTGTCAGGATCGAATAAATTTGTAACTGAAATCCAATTTACCCACTGTGTGTGTTTGTCATAAAATACGGGACGAGCGTCCGTAACTTCGTATTTCCTTCTTATAGCTAGCAGTCATTTTAACGTTTTGAAAAATCGAAATGCTTTACGTTTGTTTATCTTGTCGTTCATATAGAGTTTCGTCTTTTTCTTTCAAATAGCTAGAAAAAGATTTTTCGAAATCTTAAGATGATTGTGACAACAAAGCTCGTCTATCAGCTCGCATTCATTCAAAAATATGATTATCTCCGTTTTATACGCTTACAAATAAAGTCTGTGCCAATTTCACTGAGTGACTAATCAGATTCCTAGTCTCAATAAACATTGTTAAAACAGTATTCACAATTTTTTTTAATTCATTGATGTTATAATTATATTACATATATTTATTATTTTAGGCCAAAATCAAATGATGGGCATCGCTAATATCATAACTTTAAATAAACTTTAATATTTTGTTTTTTAGTGTAAAGTCAGAGATCTGTACGATTTTATTATTGAACATCAATAGTTTTATTTAAAATTACACTTACAACTGACACTGAAGTAACTTAGAAAGCAGCCAAGTTTTTATCTTCGATTTTCATCAAACTCGCCTTCATGAACCTATATAGCTTTATAAGCATCGATTTGGGTCGACTTAATACTAACGATTTTATAGGATTCAAAGGTTTGGAAATAACTGTGTAATCCTATTATCTAATAGTATATTATGTACCAAGGGCGCAAAGTGAGCTTTTTTAGACCGAGTGTGAAATTTGCAGTACGAGTCAAGGCGAGTGCGTTTGCGAGCCGAAGA
>JAPYZB010000758.1:0-17862 GCA_030522745.1 Eupelmus kiefferi | reverse complement strand
ATTTTTTTATACATTCCTCCAAAATTTTTTTTTTTAACTTATAAGTCAATATATGGACTAGTCAATATAATTCAAATATACCAGTTAATGTGATGAACACTTTACAAGTGAATCTATCAATAAGCGCTATTCATTACGTTCATTTATCTCGATCACTAATGTCTTAAGTGAAGAATTTATTTAAATATAGTTTACTACAGTTGCTTTCAACTTTGTTTTAACACAAAATTTATCATTTACAAATAAAATTAAAAAATTAAAGCAAATAATAATTAAAAAATATTTAACTACAATTTAATCTCCATAATATCAAATTGTTTTACTAAATATTAAATAAGACTGAAAATTTACTTACTTATATAATGACCCAAAGCAATTCTGTGTTGATTCTCAGCCTGTTTAACATTAGCAGCACCAGCAGAATCAGTCTCATTGTGGCGTTTAAGAACAGCACCTACTGTGTCCGCATACTCGGTCAATTGTTCAAGAAAAACGAGCACATTGCTCGTACTTTCCGCGACCGTTCCATCTTTCGGTAGAGCAGCACCAGATTCATTGCGCACATTTTCTCCGAAACAATCCAAAGCTTGGGCACCCTAAATGAGCATGCAATGCATTTGATGTATGTTAATATGATTCCTTAAAAATCTAATCAATTTAATTTTTAGTATAATTAAAATTCATTACCACAAAAAATGATCATTTATTTTAACTAAAAACGTATTTATCATTAGAGATGTTAAAAAATTTTCTGTTATTTCAACAGGTAATTTTTAAAAGTCAAACTGATTAAAGATAGCAGTCTTTATAAATAAATTAACATTAAAAAAAACTTTTCTATACAAGATTTCGAGCTAATCCGTTTAAAAGAAGCTAAAAATATGAAAAAGGAAAAAGCTACAAAAAAATCTTACAGTATCCGTCAGCGTCTGAATAACAGATGCAAATTTGGATCTCAATGCGTATTCGCAGCCTTCAACGGTCCTCTCCAGATCCGGCTTCAGCTCCTCCAGGTGCTTCAGTATCGGAAAGACCACCAGTACAGCAGTAAAGTCGCGCCTAGCAATGCACCTTTTGGCTCTCGCCGCGATGTTTTCACCGTCCTGGGCGACGAGATCCATCGCATCGCGCACCGTAGCTTCGAGCACCTGGAGCTGCAGCGTCGCTGGCAGGATCCGGCCTACCAGGACGCGTTCGGCTTGCATAAGTTTGTGCAGACCCGCAGCCAGCAGCAGGTAGTTCTCCATTTCCTGCTCGTCGGGTGCGGCGTCGTCGGTCGAGTGGCTCGATGGGCTGGGAGCTGGCTTGCGCGAACTAGGAAACGACAAGCCGGTTGTCTGCGAAGCCTTTAGCAGCATCTTGCTCGCCTTTTTCTCTAGGGCAAGCTGCAGCCGACGCGAGGTTCGACGCCCTGCGGTCTCCGGTACTCCTAACGAGTGTCGATGCGCAAATTTCGCGCGCTACAAACAGATAGTAAAAATAATTAATAATTAATATTATCAATAGCGTTTAAAAATAGATTTTTTAGATTTAATTGACAGATTTAAAGTTTTGATTATTATAAGTATATTTATAATGTTATATTTTTTACGTAAATATAATTAAGTTAAATTAAAGCTGACCAACATTACCTTAAAATTTTTTGATTTTTAAATTAATAAATAGCATTGTTATACTTTTGCAAATAGTATAATAATGAAATGCTACCAAACGTTTTTATTATTAATAAAAATTATAAAAATATGTAGGATAAAATTACTAACTGGCATAGGACTAGCAGCATGTGTACTTCCACCACTAGCACTTCTTTGATGCTCTTTCATTAATTGTAAAGATCGAAGTACAACTGCAGAGCGAACAGTAGAATACAACTTTGCATGTCTGCGGTGACCTCTTTCTTCTAACCATCCTGATATTTTAATGAGATCTGCCATGGTACTTTCAGGTAATTGACACAATGATTGTGGAGCATCTTCATTACTTGTATCTTCATCCAACCCTATTAAATCCAGGAGAACTATTGGTAATACTGGTTTACTTTGTCTTGCTAAAATATCATGAAACTCTGCATAAAGAGACTCAAGCCCTACATCAAAAAGTGTAGTAACATTTTCTAATTCAACTGAACTAGGATTGTTTTTCTGAAAGTAACGCTGTGCATTAAAAAGTCGATTCATGGCTTCTAGAAAGCCATCCAAACCACCTGCACCGTTTGGTCCTCCTCGCACTGAACCTTCAACTTCTTGACAAACTCCATAATATCCAATAGCATGATCTAATATTGTTAAAGTTCTTTCTATGTCTACAATTTAAACAATTTTAACAATTAGTTTTTTACTGTGATTTAATAAGGTAAGTGATAGAAAGAAAATTTTTAAAATCTTACTTTGTTGTTGACTCTGAAGATTTCCAGTTTCATTGTAAACTGGAAGTATAGTGCGACGTAAAGTAGCTAGTCTTTCTTCTAAAGATGAAAGGATAGCCACCATGCCATTAGTTAATTTTTTACTTTGTTCTTCTGCTTCCTTTAAAGATTCCAAGGCAGCAAGTTCTGCTTCAAGCTTACATTCAATTTCAAACCGTCTTTCAGATGTATCATCGCTATTAATTTGCATTTTTAGTATTTTTTTCTAGAATGCTGGAAATATTAAAACACCGTAGTTTTTTTAAATTAGTTGTTAGTAATTATTACTATTACACTAGAGAATAAATTAAACTTACTTTTACTTATAAATAATCATAATTTTTAATAATTAATTTGTCATATACAAAATATCAAAATAGATATATTTACATTGATAGTTTTTAAAGATTTTATTCAATGTATTTTATTATAAACACAAAAAATTATTCAATCTGCAGTTCAACGTCAGAACATAACCTCTAGATACGCCCCTATATATATATATATATATAATGTCCTCTTTAGATTCGTAAGTACCTACTCTTACCTGAACTTTTCAGTAAGTTGTTTTATAAATACAAATGTAGCCATAATGTATAGGTAATTCAAATTGTTACCTTAACTCGCTATTTACTCATATACATAATTTACTATCCTATAAGTTTTTATTTTTTATAATTAAAACAATTTATATATATGAAACTAAAAAGTATTTTTTACACAATTTTTGAAATATTTAAAGAAAAATTTTTTAAAAATACAATTAAATTAAATTAAATTTTTAAAAATCATTTACAATTACAATTTAAATAATTTTATTGTGACATTTTTTATTTTTATTGGATAATAATAATTTTGAATTGAAAACTTCACTTTAAAATTAAAAAAAAATTATGTCAATTTAACTTTATTTTTGAGTCAAATAATAAGTAATTAAAATGAAATGGGATAATAATTAGTTTTATATGAATTTGTACGTTGTTTTATTTTGCACGTACACAATCAGTATTTATTAAAAAAGGCACCAGTTGTAGGCACATTGCTTATGGTTATTTATAACTTTTATACAAAAATTAAACATATAAATTATCGAATATTTTAACGAATCAGGTTTTATAAAATAAACCTATAAGAACAGATTGTAAACAAATAATCTATCTCTATCCATGAAAATAATTTAATTTTAGTTAATACTATTATACAGATCTTTCTGGTGGAGCCAACCTATAAAATAAATCGAATTTTATTAATTAGTACTAAACATTTTGGAGACATAAATTAATTATTTAATCAAACAAAAGAAATGATTTACCTATGGATAGTAATTGTATCATCTGCAGCAACATTTGAGGTATCTAAAGGAGTCAAAAATGTAAATTGACTACGTTCACGACCTTTTGCATGTTCAAGAAGAATGTCCAAAACTACACGACGATTTATTTTATCCTGTAAAATTAAAACCAATTTTTAGATCCCACACAACTGTAAAGTTACATTTAAAACAATAATTATTCATTCTATAAAACTTCTGAGATATTAATATCCATATTCGTTATGTTAAAAATTTATTTTGTACCAAATGTGTAATGCTAAAATAATATAAAATTTAATAAATATTCTTAATGAATAAAATGTTTCAATTAAAATGAAAATTAATATTTTAAATACTTTTTTATTAACTAAGTGTATAAAGAAATATTTGTCAATTAGAAAGTCACGGTAAATTTTAGTTATTCCTTGAAAAAAATTTGATTTTCGAATCTTCCCATATTTGACTTTATTTCAATATCAAAAATATTATTACTAGAAATGACTACAAATAAAATTAAATTTTTTAACCAAATTATTTTTTTTACCATAAAAACGTCGAATTCATCTAAGAAATAAAATGGTAGTATGGTAGTATCCCACAAGGCCAAAATGAACGCAATTGTAGAATATGAACGTTCACCACCTGAAAGGGCTTTGGCATCGTTCGTAGGCCTTTTCCCGTCATTTACGGGTGTTACTTCCAAGGTTAACTCCAACTTTTGGTGATCAATGATCACACGACCTTTATAATTTCTTAAGTTTAATATATTTTTAAAAGAAGTTTGGATCCTTTCACTGATCTTTTTTTTCATATCATGATACAACATTCTACGATTTCTTAAACGTTCAAGATGTTTCTAGAAAAAAAGTAAAGTAATAAATATGTTAATAAATTAATTAATACTTTGTGTCGTTAACTACTTAATAAAAAAAATATAAATAAGTACTTCTTAATCTATTTATTAAGTCAGATATATTTAAGTTATTAAAGAATTACAATATTTTGTAGAATAAATGAAATAATTTTGTAAAACTTGCAGCTACTTTTCAAAATAATTTATTTCATCATCTAAAGGTATAGCATGAAATTTATTACACTTACTTCGTTAGATTTATTAAGGCTTGCATAAAATTCACGAACCCCTTCGTATTTTGCTTCTTTTTCATCTAATTCTTTTCTTAAAGCTTCCTTAGTTCCATGCTGTCTTTCAACATTTTCAATGGTTACTTTAAGCTCCCTTGATCTTGAAGTAATTTGGGCAATTGTTCTATTAAAATAAACAATAAAACATCATAATATGTTATAAAATTATAGCAACAAATTAATAAATGTTTTATATATTACTGTATTAATTAAAATTACTAAAATATTTGTATGTAATATAAAATGTACATACTTTTCGGTATTTATTCTTGGACAAGCTGCTTCAGCAATTGCAATTTTTGAGTTCACAACTCTTTGCAGTTGTTGGTGTTCGCCATGAAATTTTTGAAGCTGTTGTTTCGCTTCTTCAAAGCGTCTACTTGCGCCTTGATTGGAAACATTTAATCTATTTTTTTCGTCTTTCAATTCTTTAATTCTTTCCTGATAAAATTGCATAAAATATTTTAAATGCATCCTTTATTTATGCTATAAAATTTAGAAAGTAATTGTTTTTACCTTTATAGGATTTAATCTTGAATCAAGATTTTGTGCGAGATCTCGACAATTCTTGTAATCTGCACTTAATATTTCTAAATTTTTTTGAGATTGCCGAATTTCTTCTAACATATGACTTTCCTCTTCTTTTTTTTGAACAACAATCCTTTGAAGATCTTCTATCTCGGTCGCCTATTAATATATTTTACTTAAATCTAAGTTTTTAAAATTTTTGTTCTTACTAAAATGAATAACGTAATAATGTACTTACAAAAGTATTTATTAAATTATTATTACAGCTTTCAATAATTTCTTTAGACTCTTCTATTTTATTTTTAAATTGCTGTTGCTGATTCATTAATCTTCTGAATCGTTGATTTACTTGTTGCAGTTCTTCCTTATTCTTTCGCATTCTGTCTTGGATGCTACTGTATTCTTGTTGGATAATACTCAATTCATCTTCAGTAACACTTATTTCTTCCTGCAAAGATCTAAACAATTTATGTATGAATAGATGTAAATGTAGATTGAAGAACGTTATAATTTAACTTAATTAAAAAAAAGCTTACTGTATTGCTTCGCTAGTTGATACTTGTAAAAACTTTGGCCTTGTCACACTGCCACCATACGTTTTATAATTTGGGTCCGGGAAGAAAAGATCTGCTTGTTTTGTAATAGCCCTTTTACAATTTCTAGGGACTTTTCGAGCATCTGACATTACAGCACACGCTTCGTCAGATGTTGGTATTAAAAGGATGCACTCTACTTCCCTTTGATCAATTAACGAGTTAGCTATCACAGGGTGAGAAATTTCCATAGCCTCTAAAAGATTCGAATATTTTTGAGACTGCGTGCATCCGTTCGTTACGTCATGCCTCTGTAAATAATTGCATAAATAATTTGATATATAAAATTCGATAACAAAATGACTTAAAATTAAATAATATTTTAACTAATAATTACCTGATCAAAAAATTTGCTAATAACGATTTGTGGAGTCCTTTCTCCTCGAAAAACCTCCTTCATAATTGTCTCCAAAATTCTGCCATCCTGGCCATTATCTACACAGAACGAAGTAAGAGTTCCAGCTCCTAGGTGGTTTTCTATAGCTGGAATCCAGCTAGAATCTTTTAATTTTATATAAGAACCTATAATCAGTAAAAATTAGTTTTTGTCATAAAAAAAATATTAGAAGAGTTAAAAAAAACTATTTACCTAAAGGACCCAGAGGCTTTTTTCTGAATCTGCCTCTGTTATTTTCCTCTTCAATCCTCCTAAGTAAACGAGGCATATCTGACCCATAAACGGTCAATGCATCATTAGGTTGATTTTTAAAAGCATTTAATTGCTGCTTTAATTTCCCTATAATTGCAAACAATTTAACAATTTGAAAAACCAAATCATTCTAAAATTAAATTATGCTCTAAAACAAAGTAACCAATGAATTCTTACTAAGTGATGAAGTTTTTTGTTCTAAATCTATTTTTACTTTATAGTCTTCTTGTTCAATGCGCCTTTTATTCTCTTCAAGATGCATTAAATCGGTTTGCTTGGTTCTTAAGGTCGCTTCTACTTCGTCAAGCTGCTGTGTGCATTCATCAATATCTGATTTCGCCTTTTGCTTCCTATCGAGAGCAACGCTATTTTCTCTAAAAACATTTTGAAACAATAACATTTTTGTTATGAAAAAATAAAATATTTTAAAACCTCACAATAATCGTACCTTTCCAATTTTTTAATTTCATTTTGCAATTTATCAATATCGGATTCTTTTCGTTTGATAACTGCATGGAGATCTCTTGCCCTCTCCTTTTTCTCATCGTGAACTTTTTTAGCATCTGTGTACTTTTTTTTTGTTTCATTTAATTTTGCCGTGCCATCAGATGCTTCAGCTTCTGCTTCTATAATTTCTTTTTTTAAATCCCTATAAAATTTACATTTTAATAAAAAACAATTAAATAAAATTTATAGAAGCATTTTTTCCAATATGTGCATGAAAAAGGCGCTATTTGTATCATCAAAAGCGAATGGAAAGTCAGATTTTTCTATGCAACAGCAGGAAAAGTTTTTCCCTTTGCTTTGTGTAAATTTAAATATTAAAAAATATTGAAAAATTTTAAAAAATATTAAAATTTGGAAAAAAAATTTGAAGAATTTGTACAAAAAAGGGCCTATACATGCTCTTATTAAAAAAAAAGCAGTGTGTAACAAGGCAGCAAGTGGCTTTTTCAAACTTGGATGATGTTTTGAGTACTTGTGTCCATCTTGGGCGCCCTCAAGCATCATCCTTGCTAGAAAAATCCAATTATCTCTAGTTGCTTAATATATTATTAATTTCATACTCTATTTTGGAATCTATTTCTTTTTCCTTTGCAGCTTTTGTAAGTTCAAGGTTTTTAAGTTTTTCCATATTCTTTTCTTGATCTTTAATTTTACCATCAATTTCTAATAATTTTTTTTCTTCTTGAATGACCTAAAACATTCATTAATTATGATACATATGCAATAAACAGCATTGGATTATTCAACTTATTAATATAGAAAATAATCTTACTGATGCCCAATGAAGTTCTTTTTGAAGATCTTCATATTCTGTCCTAACTTCATCAAGTGACTCTAAATCTTTCACCTTTTTCTTTAGTTGGTTAAGTTCTTTTTCATTTTCACTTAGAAATTTTCGCGTCTCTAATAACCGCTGCTTTACATCTTCACTTGATTTTGTGGCTTCTTTATAATTTGCATGAATTACATCTAACATAGTAGCTTTCATAAATAATTTATACTTAACATTAGGAACAGAAGAAGTTAAAAAGGTTCTAGCAACATCTTGATTTAATACTGATATTGGATTATCAACTTGTATATTCAAAAAGCTAACAATTTTGTCAAGTTCTTCTCTTTTTGTAGATATTGTGTCGCCTAAAAAAGTAAATTTACAGTTTTTAAGAGTAATTTAGGAAAATAATAAATTGTATAATTTATATTCCTTTTACAATTTATTATGAATATAAGATTTAAGTGTTTATAATATCTTTAAAATTAAAATTGACAATAATCAAGCATACCTTTCCAATTTTTAATTCGATAAGTAGAAGATGCACCAATATTACGAATTATCGTAATAGAATCACCATATGTATCATATTTATAAGCCATAGGGCCATTATTAGTGACAGTAAGTTCTACTGAAGCGGAGCTCTTTCCCTTTTTAATAAATTCTAAAATATACAAGATTGAAAATTAACATAAATAAAATTAATAACTGCCACTTAGAAATTTAGATGAAAGAACGTACCTCTTATCGATGGACCCCTATGAGTATCTTTAGCTTTGGCACCAAAACAGACAGTTAAGGCAGTCAGTATGGCACTTTTGCCACTGCCATTGGCACCAACAATGAAATTTACTCTTGGATTAAAGTTCACTTCCATGGCATCGTGGCACATAAAATTCTTCAAAAATACTCGTTTAATTTTACCTGCTACTTGCTAAAAATAAAAGTAATAATAAAAATAACAGTATAATTGAAAGATTCCTATTAACAGCTCGAAACCCTGGTGGAACATTGACCAGATTATAGGCAGAATTTCTGATCAACAAACGTTAAAATAAGACTTATCTAAAAATTCTGGAAATACTTTGAACAGAATTTTTAGATAAGTCTTATTTTAACGTTAGTTGACCAAAAATTCTGCCTATAATCTGGTCAATTTTCTAGCAGGGAATTACTGTATAACATTTATTTGTAATACTATTTAAGTCTTGCATTTAAAATTAAGTTGATAATCTACCAATTATTAGAATTAAATATTTTTGAGTCTGAATCTTAAAAGTTATTTTCAGTTCATAAATAGAAAAATTGAAACAAATCAATAATCAGTACATTTTTCAATTTATTTGAATGAATAACAAGAAAAAAATTCTTGGCAAAAACCACCAACTGTTGAAACCTGAAAATGTCCATCCCTCCCAGCTCTCTGCGTCAACCAAGCAAAGAAACTCAAAACAAGTAAAAACCAAAAGTTGTCATCACCATTCATTCCATTCCCGAGCAAGAGCAGTCAAAGTAAAACCCATCTGCTCCCTTCTCTACTACCCCGCGCAAAACATATCCCCCCAAAACACAACAAAACAATCTCATCAACCTCGTCCTCACCTCACTATCTTCAGGACTGCTGTCCTCGCTGTCGTTCCTGGCGCGCTTCGACCGCTGCTGCTCCGGCTCGACAGTCTTTCTCTTCTTCGCCTGACTCATCCTCTCCGCAGCCATGGCTTCCTGGGGGCCTGTTAACCGACAAAATTTTCAAAATCTCCACTCGTACTCGCCGCGCCGAGTAACGGCCCCGCCGACAAGGTTATGGCGGCTACTGCGAATCTAATATCAATAGATATAAGATAGTCTCTCTCTCTTTCAAGCTCAACACACGATACCCGCTCGCGCGCGTTTTTATACCCCCTCGTCCATGAGGACGGTGACTACATCGTTTATCGGCGACTTTGATAACGGAAGCTTCGCGATACTCAAGTTTTAGCTGTGTGTATTCGCAGCACCGAAGTTTTATTCCCGCCTCTCTAGCGTCATATTCCGTTGGTACTTAGATTGCGACTGATCGCCTTTTTGTTCCCGCGACTCTTGGCCAGTTCAAACCTGCGGCAGCCATTCACGTCGCGGTGTTCGCAAAGACATCCGATTTTAGCCTTCCTTTGTTTTCGTTTTATCACCGTGAAATTCGATTCGAGGTACTTATTCTCGCTGATTGTAACATTTTTGTGGCGGTAAATGCAGTTTGAAACAATTGATTCTGACTTTTAGGAACACTTGGGAGTAATTAGGTTAGACAGACAGAAATTTTCCAATAAAGTCTATCTAGAAATTTTGTGATTAGCGAGCTTGTTAGTTTTTTAATCGTATATACTTATCTATTAATTTAGAAGGATATTTTTGCGTCGAGTTAGATAATATTTTTTAAAAGATAAGCTAGCTTCAAAGATTGTGCCGAACACTGATAATGTTAACAATGTTTTTTCATTAAATTGTACGAGTTTTTTTATTCTATAAATTAAAAGATTTTTTTAAATATATGTGAAATCGGCACGAGTTTTTAATTTTCGTAAAATATTATTTGCTAAATAATTAATTTTTCAATATGTTCGAAATATAACCATGAGATCAAATATGATCTAATTCTTGGAATGCAAGCTGGACCGTTAAATGCATTCCAAGATTTAACTGATTTATCTCACAAGTTGATAGGATAGCGATTAATTTCTCAAATTCTTTCTCCGCTTCAAAGAAATCTAAATATAATATAAAACAAAAAGTAAAAATTATTAACCACTGTATTTTTTATTTTTGAATGAAAACAATATCGTTATCACAGTTCATACTAAAATTTGTCAAACTCTTACAATCCTTTTTTAAAAGATTAGGTATACTCATTTTTTGTATTGTTGATATGGCAAATTTCATCTAAACTTGAATAAAATTATTTTTGAAAAATTCTATATTCCTTTTCAAAATTAATTTTGATGACAAACAAAACAATACATACCTCCTATGTTAAAGTCAAATCATTGGAATCTAGAATTCGAGGTGCAACACACTGACAAAAATTGAAAAGAATAAAATCCTTTTCTAGGATGGCTCCATCCGCTCGGTCCGACGTTCAACGTGGAACTGAAGCAACGAAGCGCGCGCACGCGGATCAGCACAAATGGCTGCAGTCCGCGCGGTCAGATGGGGCTGCAAAAGCACGTGTATAAGATATAGTAGCAGAAAGGAATTAAATCGATGAAGTTTTCAATTTTCCGATAAAGAATATAAATTTTGGTTGAATATACTTTATTGGTTCTAAAAAGAGAAGGAAGATGCAATATATCATATTAAAAAATACAGGAATTTTGAATTTTAAAATATGGTTTTAATGTATACAGAAAATGCGGCTTTTTTATCTAAAGCCATAGATTTGCGTAAGTTGGCTCTCATTTACTTTTTCATTTATAAATATATCTTTAAAAATTTTTTTAGACACTGTAGGTAAGAGGATTTGTTATTTATACTGTTTTTATTACCAATGCACGAGTTTGCACTTAATTTTATATATTATTTTTGTGTTTATCTGATACTTATGATCTATACTACAACGATAAAAAAATTATGTTTGATAAAAAAAGTAAGGTAAAAATAGTCAAATTACGTTTAATGTCATAATACATATAATATTTAATGAATAAGAGTCAAAGAAATAAAAAGTATTATTTAATTGACTTGACTGTTATAGAAATAATTAATGTAGTAACAGACCAGTATTGCCATTAATGAAAAAATAATACATGATGGATAACTAATTGTTAATTCAATTGATAAAAATTATTAAGGCTTCTTAAAAAAGAAATCAGAAAGTAATAAGATATTGATGAGAAATTATTTATTATCATAAACGCGCGTCTATATATAGAATTTATGCAGAACTATATAATTACCTGCTGCGGTAAACAGCCAGACCACCTATGAAAAAAGGCCTGCGCGGAGTGACTATATACCGATACTTAAGAAAATCGGGAAAGTAATTCACTTTTTATTACACCAGCGCATTTATTTAAAAGGGTTTCTTCGTGGGTTATAGCTTCATATTTTGTGTGGCATCGTCACGTTTGAGCGGCCTCTGTAGGGCGGAAAAAATGTAAACAAAATATAGTATAATTAGAGTTCTTGTATTCGACATTGCACACGACCCGCTTTATAAATTGCTTTGGAGCATCACATGCTGATAGTTTTTCTGCTTTTTTCATTAAGTGTATATATTTAATTATTATTAAAATTGTACTTGTAAATTATTGCTTAGTAAAGTAACTTGCATTGATAGTGCATATAAAAATATTAATGTACAATAATGTAGAGAGTAAAAATTGGGCAGCATTTGTAGGCGGCAAGCTACAAGTATTTTCGAAGGCGCAAAACAAAGGGTCGAATGCAAGCAATAAAAATACTATAGACCCAAGTCAGAGGCTGTTATGGGACGTGCAGGCCGCACGTGAAGCCGTAAAGAGTAAACGGCGGAGCTGCAGGGTTTTACAATGAGAGCCATTGTCAATTGTTTTTAGCCATATGTGACTACCTAGTTAAGCCGCATTTTCCCCGAGCCAACGACGGATTGGAAATGAGGGAAAAGCGGCCGTCTACTCCGAGCAGTTCCAAGCGACGCATCTACCCTCACTTATACTAGACATCTTTTGTATTCTCATTGTCGGGACTGCTTGTATAGTCAAAATCATGTTTAACCCGGTGTACTTATTTAGTTCATTACAATAATTGCAATTAAAAATAAATACTTATTAAATATATGTATAAATTGTAAAATTATATACCAAAACTACTGGTATTGGTCTTACACACGCGATAATATAGTAAAATGATTGAATTACAAAAAAAAAATAATATTAAATATTTAATCAAAAATAAATGTCAATATGTACAAAATGTTAAGCAAACTTCAGTTTTGATAATAAAGTTATTTTGTAAATTTTATTTATTTTTGTTTACATGTATCTAAATCAATTTATTAATACATAACATTAAGAGCACTTGGGTGAATACGAAAGAACAAAGAATATACAATATATAAAAAATAAACTATTTTGTTTATCAAAATCCACACTTCCTTTTGGTTATATCTCTTAATAACTTACTGATAAAAAGATCTGACGCACTGCATGAGGTCCATTTCCGATTTCATCTGCAATTCTGCTTCACGCATACCTGCTGCGATTTCATGATTCTGTCGTAATTTTATTTCGTAGATCTGCTGCATAGTTTTGATTCACTACTTATGTTGCAATTCTGCTACTTAGATTCGAGAATCTTTCATGGCTTTATGAACGCACTTTTCATCCATATAACGCAATTCTGCCGCCCGCATCCATTGCAATTTTTCTTCGTAATAATTGCGATCATTGCTTGCGACTGACATTTGTTTTCAGGGTATTTTTGGTAATAATTTTAAGTATATTTATATTTAGTAGCTGTTTTTTATCATTTCAAATAGTTTAGTAATTAATAATATAATATTAATACACTGAACTTAGTGTAATTGGCTTATAAAACTGTTTTGAAATTTTAATATAGGTTTCTGTGCAGTATATTTGATGGCTAATTTTTGTCAACTTGTCAGTAATTTTTTCATTTAAATTGTTATTCCAAATTATTCCACAATACACTTTATTGAAGAACACAAATTTTGTCACAAATATAAAGTCATTTTTAAATTAGGTTTATTATCAATTTAATAAAAAGATACTGACTCTAATAAATCTACAATTTCTTGTACACCATCAATTTCCTGATGATTTTGAAAATAAGAAATTATTTTTTCTTTTTTATGTGGTTCAAGTTGTGCATTATATAAAGGCATACTATATTTATCCAACATCTTGTAAATATATGGGTGCAAAATTTCTTGATTTTCATCAATATAATATAGCACTCTATGTAATAGTAAATTTTGAACAACTTCATGAAGTCTCATTTCAGCAAATTCCTTGACAAGTTTTACATATTTATCAATGTCAAAACCAAATGATTCTATAAAATTTGGTAATTCATTTTCAATAAATGTATTAAATTTATTTGGCATTATTTCTATGAAGACATTAATCTTATTCATTATATCTAAATCATAATAATTAAATTCTGTTTTACACATCAAATCAAAAATATGTACCTTAGAATTTGGATCATCATTTAAAGTTTGTATCAAAAAAGGATACTCATCAATATTAACAGGAGGATATACATGTGTGTTTTTTTTAGGTACATTAAATTCAAATTCATTGCTGATAAGATTTAGGGATACTAATTCTTTGAATGCTCTACGTAATCTATATGCAATACTTGTAGTATTTCTTGGAAGAGAATAAGGCAGGAGGAAATCTTTAGTTCCTTCTTCTAATCCTTCTTCTATATTATTACGATTTAAATTGACCCAAGATATATTAGTGTTATCGACAATATCAATGAGATTTTCGTATCCTGCATATTCAATACTATTTCCATGAAGATGAATATCGGTAACTTGACTGTATGATAATCCATCTGCTAAATATTTAGCACCCTTAGCTCCTATATTATTATTGCACAAATCTATATGAAGAATTTTTGAATCTCGTAAGGTTTCAGCTAAATACCTAGCTCCTTCAAAATTTATACTGTTCCATGCAAGATCAATATACATAATATCACTATTTTTTAATGCTGGTGCTAAATATTTCACACCTTCATCTCCTATGTGATTTAAGCGAAGATCAAGATTCAAAACTTTAACTTTTTTCAAAAATTCAGCTAGATATTTAGCGCCTGTTGACCAAATTTTTTCAGCACGTTGGATACTTAACTTCACAATATAACTGTTTTTAAATACTTTAATTAAATATTCAATGCCTCTAAATTGCATAATGTGATCCAAAGATATTTGAAAATTACCAATTTTGATATTATTAAAAGCTTGTGTTAAATGTTGAACATCATTTTCATGTAATTTATTGGTATTGAGCTCAAGCTCAGCAATTCCAATGGTCTGAAATGTTTTATTTAAATAACGAGCCCCTTGAATACCTATTTTATTATTGTTAATGGTAACATAGGTATTTTTAATATCACCGATTAAGCTTTGCTTTATGAACTTGTGAACATTGCCATCTGTTTCATAATAGATATGAAAATAAAGATTTCTAATTTTAGTATTACTTAGTTTTTCCCATAAATATTGTGCTGTATCGATCCCAATAATATTTTCTTCAAGGTCAAGATGAGTGATTTCTGTATTTTCAATAAATTCACTTAGATATTTTACACCTTCATCTTTTATATCATTATTTCTAAGATTAAGTTCGGAAATTTTAGTGTAACTTAGAACTTGCACTAATTTCTTTAGACCATTACAGCCTATGCTGTTATTACTAAGATCTAGTGTAGTAATCAAAGTACCTTTTAGTTCCTCAGCTAGGGCTTGAATATCATCTTCTCCTATATTTTGATTTTCAAGCTTTAAAACTGTCTTATCTTTTAAATTATCAATTATTGTTTTATATGGCATGTTGTGAGCTGTCAAACTAAACTGACATCATTTTATTAATGGTTCTTTTCATGTAACCTCGAGTAGTACCATTGGTCCATGATAAAAAATTCTGACATGGAGGCATATAGTTTTTGCAAATTCTTTGAGCACTGCAAACCTATAATTACAAAGCGTAACTTTTTCTATTTCTTTTTAAGTTATCAGCACCATCAGTAAGCTAAACATCGTTTTAGTAAAAGTTCTTTTATTTTAAAGCATCAGCGCTAGACTAATATATTTTTGTAATCTTCCAGAACACCGGTATTCAAAAGCAAGTTTGCGGGTACTATGTAACTTAGGCTCCGCCCCTATTATGTGTCAGATGATCAAATCGCCCAATAAAATCAAACTTCGTTCATTGGATACGTCCGATTTAAAAGTTGTCCTGTATAAGTATTGTATCCATATTTCTTCAATTTTATATCGTATTGCCAATTAAATCTAATTTTTTTAGTATCATATTAAATATTATGAGATCAATCGCGTAAAAAAAATAGAAATAAAATTAAACTTTCTCTAAGCACCAATATTTTTAATAATTAATTATAATTTTTATTGTCTTTACCATTTCCGGAAAAGATAATATATCGCGATTCGTGACACAAAATATACTTTTACTTCTAGCAGACGATTCGGAACATTGCGTTCATGTCCAGTGTTTTCTTTCTTAGAATCGCTTAAAATTCAATTTGCAAAAAATTTCAAATCAGCGCAATAAAATTTGAGATACTGAAAAATATGAAAAACATAACTGAAGAAAATTTAAATTCCAAATCAAGCCTAGAGCAGCCCTGATAAAAATGTTTTCTACATCCGCAAAGCAATCAAAAATAGTTCGTCATGAGGTGTCGAATTGTTGGCAACAATGTCATGCTTGAACAGCTGTTCCTTCAGACTGGTAAATACAATAAAACGTATAGCGCAGTAGTAGGAGTTCTATTCGTGGCGATTTGTTGAATTTATGTGGAAACATCGGAGCGGTAAGTACAAGTTTCGTACAATTTTCAGTAATTTACGAGTATTTATAATAGACTCACGCGGATTAACATTGCTGTGATATAAAGCGGCGCATTTCTCTGCCACTATTGCCAAGTCGAAGTGCGATCCTTGCGCGTTTTCAAGCGACTTTTTCTACAAGCATAAGTACTAGCCTTGCACTTATATACCATTTAACGCAGATCTCATTTACCAACGTTAGTTATATAAATGTAATAAATTTAATTAGCTTTTTTACTATCAATATTTTGATAAGAAAACGCTCTGTTAGTTGATACATTGTTTTTCTTTTGTTTGATTTGTTATTTTAACAATTAAACTAACATGTTATTATTATGTTGTAAGTAATAACACATGGTTATTTTACAGGTTTGATTTTAAAATTTTCATAAGTGAAAAATATCATCATGGACAGGCCGATTGCTGTTGATATTGTGATCATCGCAGGAAATTCTCATCCAGAATTAGCTAGTTTAATTGCAGAGTAAGCTTCCATGACTACTTTAATTTTCAAGCATATATATGCGTATGTTTGTGTAACGCTTTAAGGGTGATTGTACAATAACAAACATTGAGAAATTGATTGATTTATAACTCTTCTAGCGGTACATTAATATACACAAGTTAAAATCTAATAAATTATGTTTAAATATAGTAAGTCATGGCCACAAAAACATAACCCTTCTTGATATTTATAAACAAAAATAAACTTTTACTTGTGGTTTAATACAATTCTTTGTAATCTACATTTTTTAGAGTAATTTGTTTTTTCTAACAATTTTCTGTTTCAAATACATATATTAAAAAAAATATTTTTTATGTATAACAGTTAAATTTTAATCTTTTAATTCAATTAATGTAAGTTTGTTTGGTTTCTGAAATAGTAATATTACCATGTGTTTAAATTTTGTATGTTTTCATGTTTATTTTTATTATTTTAAGTGAATATTTTATGTTCTAACAGTCGATTAGGGGTCAAAAATGGAGGATGTGCTGTGTATTATAAAACTAATCGAGAAACAATGGTTGAAATTGGAGATTCCGTACGAGGCAAAGATATATACATAATACAGACAGGAACCAAAGATGTGAACAATAATATAATGGAACTGTTGATCATGGCTTATGCATGTAAAACTTCTTCAGCCAAAAGCATTGTTGGTGTTATTCCATATCTTCCCTACTCAAAACAGTGCAAGATGCGCAAGCGAGGCTGCATTGTTTCTAAACTTTTGGCTAAAATGATGTGCAAAAGTGGCTTGACACATCTTATCACCATGGACCTGCATCAAAAAGAAATTCAAGGGTTCTTTGATTGTCCAGTTGATAACTTAAGGGCTAGTCCATTCTTACTCCAGTACATTCAAGAATCGGTTAGTTCAATTATTTATTTACATTTT
>JAPYZB010000757.1:0-17872 GCA_030522745.1 Eupelmus kiefferi | reverse complement strand
GCTAACACTTGTGCATGATGCTGCAATCTTATTGTTACACTTTCTCCAACGACTCATCCCCTAAGTTCCACAATATCACACTAGATTAAAATCTCGCATTTTAAACCCATCCCTTTAGCAAACTTACCATTCCCAAGAAAAAAACCCTACCAGTCATCCACGCCAACCCACTTTCAATTCCTCTCTCATCACCAAATCCCATTCGCACCTCCCTTACCACCCCCCCCCCCCCCCATCCTGAATTAAACCCCTCTCTCTGACATCAACCCAGCTCACCCCGCGAAAACCCGCTCCGCGCGATCCGCCCGTGGAAAAAGGGCGAATATCTCGAGATATACATCCTAACCTACGCATATACGCGCTGTAATCCATCACGGCCCTGTCTATGCCAGCGCGCAGCGCCGGGCCCAGAGGCAATCCATGCATTTCATTCCGGCGACTTCACCCCGCCATTTTCCATCACGCATCGTCTGCATGATCGTCGTCGAACCCCACCCCTCTAACGTTCGCCTGCGATTTCTGCACCGATCAAACTTCCCTACGTCTCTGCGTATGTGTAGGTTCAAGCTGGAGGAGCAGCTACCTTTTCATCTTGCGCGAGCCCGACCAATCTCATCTCCTTTTCGTTGAGCTGGGCAAACAGTGGCCTGGGCGTATGGTTCTGCGCGCGTTTTGTTGGGTTTTTGTTTGACGGAGGGTATTGGCTGTATGACTTGCCGGAGTGGGATTTTCAAAGGGTTTTTCGAGCGTTTGTGAAATGATGGTCGTTCTTTAGTTCGGACTAGGGATATTGTTGCTTTACCGCTGCGTTTCGAAACTGTTTTCCGTTGTTGTAAAGCGGCGCGTTAGCAGTTATTGAATTTTTCGTAACTTTCGAAGCGGCAATTCCTGTATATCGCAAAAGAACGTACGAAATCTCTCGCTCTCATCTACTCCCTGCACTTTCCAAGAAAACTTGACCCACTAAAATTTCTAATTTGAAACTCCCATTCACCGGAAACCTCATCCCGTGAACCCTCCACTCCAGCTAATTACCCGCGAAAACTCGGCGCCGAAAAAAAGCCATCTCTCCTCTCGAAAAAAAGCCCGGCCTCCATGAATCGCCTCATACCTCCCGAAACTTGCAGCCTCAGGACCAATAACTTAGGGCGATGGAAGCCAGATGGAAAGCCGAGAGGCAGCCTCTATCCCCCTGCACCCCCAAAGCCTTTCGCGAAAGCCCGGAAGACTTGAAAGAGTCCATCGAAAGCTCGCTCATACTCTCTGCGATAGTCGGCGGGGCCCGATAGGCGCGCAAGCTCAAAACTTTGCCGATCCATCATCCGAACGGCTCCTCTATCTCTATATCCGTGTCGCCCCGACTTCCAGAGATTGTCTCTCTCTCTCCCTTTCGGCCGGGGGTGTATGAAGCAGGAGGGTAGCCAAGTTTTTCGGACACTTTGCTTCGCGGGAGTTTGGAATTTCCGGCTGGGGGGTTAGATAGGGACTGTGTGTGTAGGACGCGTTTTTGGAGGAAAGTTGGGATGAATGATATTGACGAGAGGTGAGTCGAGCTCGTTTTTATTAGCGAGCTTGCCCTCTCTCCCACTGGAGCATGAAAATTTGAACGTTTTTATCGGGGAGAGCAGTCCAAGTTGGAAGAGTCGGGAGGCAGTTACGCGGCCCCCCGGTCTTATCTCCCTTCGGAAATAGCAGTGAAAATCGATAACCCGGAAAAGACGAGTGCTGCGCGAGCGTTCGAGATTTCTGCGAGATTTTGAGTCGCTGTAACTCGGCGAAGCACTGCTGTAATCCCGCAGCGCGGATCCCGAAACTTGGATCCAGATGAAGGGGCTATAAACAATTTTATCGGCTTATGAAGTCGGAGCTTTCAAAGCAGGAGCTTGCAATGCGAACTTCGAGCGTTAAAATAATTACTCGTCACTCTCGCCGCTGTCTACTCCGAAATATAATTGTTCAAACAACGCGAAATTTTTATCAACCCACCGTCGCATCAAAAAAAATATCGCATCAAAAAAAGCTCTCTCGTCCGCACAATCAGCGACATGTTAAAAGCGCCGGGAGCCCAAACAACAGCAAACGGATGCTGCGTTATCACAAACAAAAAGGGCGGCTGCAGAAATTACAGAGGGAAAACTCGCGTCCCGGCGACGCAAGCGAAGAAATAAAAAAAAAGGAAACACGAACACGTAGGAAAAGGTCAGCCAAGCAGGGTCAAAGGTGGCGGCGCTGTTTATATAACGCTGGCCGAGCGAGCCTTCGTTATCGCTCGCTAATTGAGCCCTTGACGTCGCGGCTGACTTTTTTTGTGCTCCGCACAGGTGTATATAGAGGCGAGGCGTCGATGTCATCGGCCGATGTGTCGCTCGGGATTTAATTACGACGCCGTTGGTTAAATGACGTTTGACGCGCGCGAAAAGTCAATCAGGTGTCGCGGAAAAATATCCAGCAACGTTTATACGCTTTCTTTTGGTAACGCATGTGTTTTGATTGTCGAGTATATTTTTGATGTTGGTAAGAACGTTGTTGTAACGTTAATTAAATTTAATTGAAGATACTAACGCGCTTATACGCATTTTTTCCGCGCGTTTTTGCCGTGATGAAGTAAAGGGCAGCTTGCGGACATTAACGAAGGGAAAGCTCGAGGGCTGACTTTCTTTCGCGCGAAATTGCGCAGAACGCGGAATATTTTAACGGCGAGCATTCCCTGTGATCCTCGCGCCCTCGGCGACCTTCTTAATTGTTCGCGACTACGCGGTAACGTCTCCTTATGCAAGCTCAGCGCTCGCTATCTCGAAAAGCTCGCGGCGACGGGGGCTGATGCTCGGGACTTTTAAAGTCGGGTGAAAAGACTCGTTAGAAGGGAGGGAAACGGTAATGCGATACAGGGTTGAGAGGGAGGGGGTGTCATCAGGTCGGTTTGTCGGCTTGATTTTTAAACGTTGGAGGTGGGTTTAAAGAGTATTTCGGGTATTTAAAAAAGATGATGGCAGCTTGCTTGTGAAAGTATTTCGTTGATAATCAAATTTATACAGTTAATAAAATAATTTAGTATAGTATATGCGTAAAATAAGAATATTTTTTTTCGATACAATTTTCAGATAACCGAAAAAAAAATACACATTTTCTCTAGATTCCCGCCCAACCCAAACTACGGACAATAATGAAAAAAGGCAACACTGTTTACACGCTTTTATACCTTGTTTTCGAAGCCTAGCCATTCGCTCGTCCCGCCATTCCAAAAACCAACAAAATTGTTTAGCCAACAATCTCAAAGTAGATAATGACGCACATCCCACCCCCGCAAATAAAAACAAAACACGCCGCGCTAAAACACTCGCTCAAAGCAATCCCATAAACACAGCTCCTGCCGACAAAAAAAAATCACATTCACCCCTTCATTGTTTACCCAACCCAACCGGCTAACGCGCTCTTTACTGTTTATCATCTAACCATCCTCCCCACCCCCAAAAAGGCACAACACCCCCGCAGCCAGAGTACAGAGCGAGAGAAAAAAAAACAAAAGGAAAACACATCGCACTCCGGAGCGGGAGGAAACAAAAGCTGAAGCGAAAATATCGACGAGCAACCCGCGGAGTAAGTATTTTCCTGACCTCCTTTTCGCGAAGCGAAAGGGCGACACTCGCTAAGAGCGAAACAGGCAGCTGCTACGTTCGAAAGAGAGAGAGAGAAGGAAGCTTTCTCAAGGCGAGATTGCGGAGAAGTCGAGAGGGCCGCAGCGCGAGGAAAGCGGATCGGGAAATGGACGTACGCTGGAAACTAATCTCGCGACGATTGTCGCGTTGGAGGAGCTGCTGTTTTTTTGCTGGGGCTTTGTTTGTTTAAGCTTTTTCGCTGGGCGCGCGCGAATTTGTTTGCAGAGCAGCGCGCGGGGAATGGAGAAAAAAGAGGGGCGGATGAGATTTTGCGATGTCGTTTTTTCTTGGCGGGATTGTTACAGTGTAAATAAAGTCGCGGTGAATTTGGGTTAATCTAGTTTTGCCGAATGGCTTTTGTTAAGATTGCGAAATTTTATTTGCGTTTTAAGTAGCTTTTGTCGCGGGTTGTAACAAATGTGTTTGCGTCGGGCGATTGTTTTCAGCTTTTTTTTTTGATGTTGAAAAATAAAGCTGGTTGGAGCGAAACAAAGCCGCTGGATATTGTTTGATAAATACAAGTGAAAGCGATGGTATGGACTCTATTTAATTATTCACGATTCGTTTCAGCCGGAAAAATAAACTGCAGTTTTTACCTCTATTTAGTTGTCCATCCCGAAGCGTATATTTTTACCCACCCCATAGAGCCAACCGTCCAATTCATTACTCGCATACCTGAATTTTCGCACGCTGCAGCCTCTCGCTCATTGCAAATTTTCGCCCTCCAATAAATAACTTTCGAGTTCATCCGTGGTATTATTAAAAAAATTGCTGCAAATAATCCCTATAAACAGCAAATTACAAATAATAACAGTGCATTCCCGGCAGTTTAAAATTCCGAAACTCCCCCCTCTGAAAACAAACATCTCTCCCACCATCCAATAACCAGAAAAAAAAGGGCCCGATTCCGCGGCTCCGCCAGCCGTCCCGGATGCCTTTGACTCCCATGCTTGCGCGCGCTCTTGGATACAAAGCGACTTTAAAATTACACTCTTCTCGCAAAACGCTCCGCGTTCAAATCGACGCCTTCGGGCGCGCGTGCAGCCAGTCGAAGAAAGAGCTTGCCGAGAGCGGAGGACGAAAAAAATCTCATTGCCGCCCGCGCGCAAGCGAGCGCGCGGAATGACCGAATCATAACGATCGACCACCCACGCGCTGCTGCTGCTGCTGTTGCTGGGTTAGCTGGAGAGGAAGGAGAGGAAGAGGGAAGTGTATAGTCGACGGACGTGAGAATGAGCGGATGTGGAGTGGAGACGGGATTGTGGGATGGTAGTGCTTTGGTTTTTGAGGGTTTTTGGTTTTTTTTTTAATTGATTTTTTGGATGTTATGGGGTGGGGTGGGGTGAAGGGTTGATTACGGTAAATTGTTTGGAGGAGTTTTGGAAAGTTGGTTTGATGTACTTTAATATAACGGAATATAATTGATGTTGTAATACTTTGAGTTGGTAGTAAAATTCATTGATTATAATAATCGATAAAGTACGAAGTTTATCGACGATACTTTTAAAATTACTTTTTATTCGAAAAAGTTTGATAAATGAGCGCCTTTTAGCACAGTACCAGCTTGAATTATTCGACTTCAGAAACCTATCAATACTTTGAGGAACTTAAGTTTCGAAATTACCTATTACTTAGAAAATATACAATATTGAGCTGGAAATTCGAGATTAAAACTTTTATCATGCCTCTCTACACTTTCAACATGCAAACAAAAACAAGCAAACTATCGAACATTACTTCACACGTATATACTCGCTGTCAGAAAATGCAAATTTAATACATCATTCAACGAGCAAAATTCCCAACCACAATTCAGTATTAAATTCCCAACCATTCACAAACACACCCATCCGCCTCATTGACATTCCCACGACAAACGAATCCCGTCTCCTAAACACCTTCGGCCCTACCCGCTAAAGAACAGCCCGATAGGTCAGCAAGCCCCGCTCCATTAGCCCACAAAAGTCCAGCCTCGAAATTACAAGTCGAGCCGAGTCTCGAAATTACAAGCGGGCGACCCACCCCCGCTTACAAAAAGACGGAGTCGCGCGAAAAAAAAGCGACCAAGCGCAGCATCCGAGGACGAAGAAGGAGAGAGAAAAAAAAGGAGCAGCTAAGTCGGTCGCGCACGTACGGCACACGTGAGAGGCCGCACAAAATCGAGACGACGTCGACGACGACGGCACATGAATGAGAGAGAGAGAGAGGACCCCTAGGGGGCTTACCTACACGGGTATAGCTAACGTATAAAAGGTCAGAAGGCGAGGAGGCTGACAGGAAAGAGAAAGAGAGTAGAAGAGAGGGTAACAAGTGCGCGGGACATACTGCAGCAGTAGCAGCAGCGCTGGTGTATATACACGCGGAATAACTTCTCGTCGACGCACAGCTGCAGTAGCGCCGGAGCCAGCTAGTTCGTCGGGGTAAATAGAGAAACGCGAGTTGCGCGCTGCGAAATGCGCGAGAGCAAGCGGAGAGGTATATAAAGGAGAAAGAGCGAATTAAGAGAAGGACTGGGGAGGTAGGGGGGTTTTAAGAGGGATTTGAGCAGTGGGAGTGTGAGGAGGTGGAGGATGGGTGGCTGACTGGTTGTGAATTTGCGAATTGTGATTTTAGGAAGTTTAAGAAATGTTTGGGTTTGTTTGTTTTACATAGTAAATTTTGTACTACATTGCAAAAAATCGTTCAAAATGTAAAATAAAATTTTATACGATATCTAAATTCCGCTTTATTAATATAAGTTCTAATTAAATAAAAAAATCATTCGATTTATTTTTCACAAAATACCTCAAAAAAATTGAGCGCACAAGCTCTCCGCTTGAAACAAAAAGCTTAAAAGATTGTCAAAAGGAAGAAAATGAGAGCGCAGGAGTGGCTGGCTGAAAGCGAAAGAGGAACATAGAATAAGAGAAAACGCAAAAGGTTTAGAGGAGAGAGAGAGAGAGAACGAGAAAGCTCGAGGGGAGGTGGGCGCAGGACAAACGAAGTGGAGAAACGACGACGCACGTTACTCGAATAAGAAAACTACCCGCTCGCTCGCGCGGCCGACTGCTCGCCTTTGTAATATGAAAGCGTTATGAATCTTCCGATATGAAAAATTTCGTCGCCGGCATTATTCTCTACCAAATAGACGCGCCGCCGGCCGGAGTTGGAACGCCGGAGAGCGAGGAGGAGGGGAGAGCTATTCATATATTTTTTTCGTTCCTCTTGCCCCGCGCGCGCGCGCCTCTTCATTTCTTTTTGCTAATTGAAATGAACACGAAGACGCCGGAAAATTTGATGCCGGCTTATTGTTCTCCTTTTTAATTAAAAAGGTATCCTCCCGCCGCGGAGTTATTTACGATTTCATTTCGAGTGCCGCGACTTGATTTACAGAGAGGGATGAAGAGCCATCGCCGCGGCCTAATATTTCTTTGTGGGAGCTGAATGAAAATTAAATATTGTATATTTAACGTTGCGTTTGTCAAAATTGACTTTAGTGGTGTTTTAAAACTATATTCCGCGTCATTAGAATCACTTAGCAGCTACATTAAACCTAGCTTTCCAATGAAACAGAAACGTTCAAGTCAACCCTAAACAACCTTAATAAAACCTAAAGATTAAAAATTTCACCATCAAAATACCAACCATTAATCCACCAAGCATCAAACAACCACAAACCCTTCACCGAAAACGCCCCCGCATTTCACCCCTCAACTTTCAAACGATAGGCCAGCACAAACCAGCCCAAGTCGCGCGTATTAGGATCCTCCTGGGGTAAGTAACTCGGCGAGAGTCTGGCACTGCAGCTGCGCCTTTCCTCCTCCGAGCCAGTAACGCGAGAGTACATCAAAAGTTCGCATTTACTTGGCGAGGCGCAAGCTCGAGGCCGTAAAACTCGATGCCGCGCGCGCGCCGAAGATATAGTCGGAGAGCGAGAGTGTGGAGGGCCTGTGAAAAAGGTGCCGCTGATGGGTTAATGTTGCCGCGAGTGATATCCGAGGCTCGAGTCTCTCTTTTTCGGCGAGCGGGTTTATTTACGAGCTGGTGCTGGAGTGCGACGGTGAGCTGGGATTGTTTTTTCTGAGGATGGGTTTGATGATGGGGGAGCTGTTTTGATTGTTTTTTTGGTGCTTCTAGAGTTAGGTGGATGTTGGCACTCGGAGTGAAGAGGGGGAAATAGCAGATGAATATTTTTCTAGTGACAATGCAAATTTGAATTGTATCTGTTTGGCTGGTTTAAGCTTGGGATAGTGAAGAGGAAGGAACTGGACGTTATTTCAATTTAGTCTTTATTCTTTTATTGAATACTTCTAAAAATCTTGTTCTTTTGGATGAACATAACAGAATTCAAAGTCAAGACTCTTGTGTTTTCTATACTATTAATGCAAATATTCTGTATAATTGTAACTACACTTGAACTATATATGTAGTTATTATTAATACGTAATAAACATTATTTAGTAATACTTAAAGATAAAACAAATAAGCCTCATTATTTCCATGTAAGAAGCTATAGATAATATGTGCGAGTGCCAAATGTGCGTAAGGTAGGTACTACACGCACCGCATTTTTAATAAATCGTCCTGCAAAATCCGATAAATTTACAACCACGAATATCCCAAAAAAAACCCAAATCGCAGCACCTTTTCCCCATAACTTAAAATCCTTTATCGGCCCCAATCATCCTCCTCTATCTCCCCAGCAGTCCCATAAATCGCAATAATTAAAACACCGAAACTCCTTCATCCCCGGCAAATTTAAAGCTCCTATCGGCCAATCAGCCAATCCAAAACAAAAACCAGCACCCCCACCCTCCCCGAAAAGTCCCAATAAGATCCCCGCTACCGATACAGCGGATTATCGAAAAGACGACGCCGGATTTTGATCCCCGCGGCTTTGGCCCTCTCTTTCTCTCCTCTCTCCTTCTCCTCGCTAGCTCGCGATTTATGGCGATCGTGATAATCTCCCCGCGTGCGCGCAAATGTCAACCAACTTTAAACTCTCTCTCTTTCTCTCTCTCTCTCTCGCGTGCATAAAGTTTACGACGCGAGCGCGCGCAACGCCTCCTTTTCATAGATAATAAAACGAGCCGGATACGTGCGGGCGCGGGCCGAGGAAGAGCGGGATATACCCGAGCGATCGCCGATATGAATTATAAATGATTTCTTAAGGACTTTATCGCGCGCGGCAATTAAAAAGTCTCGCGCGCGTGGCTACGGGCCGCCAGGAGGATGAGAGAGGATCTCTCTCCCTCTCTTCTCTCCTTCTCTGTCGTGCGAAAATGCAGCCTGGTATCATTCGTCATTGGCTCCGCAGGGTTTTTATTTTTTGAGAGCACGGAGTGCAGTCGACTTTTGCTGGTTTGGTTTTGTTTTAGAGAAGCGTACTTGCTTTTAGAAAGGTTTGGTTGTGAGAATGTGGGACCGTTTTGGAGAATTTTATTTTGGGATGATAGCACTTGTTGGTTTAGGACAACGGGGCGTATAAATCTTTATTTAAATTAATGATCGATGTTTGGTTATTACGAAGGCATGGCTTCGTGCCAAATAACGCGAATATTCATGATTGAGTACAGCGAAAATTAAAAATGCTCGCCAACAAAGTCATTGATAAGGGCCAGAAAAATAAAGTACCATCAAGCTGAGAAATTCCTCCGAGGGCGCGTGATCATTAGTTAAAATATCATCGATTGCAATCGCAAATAAACATGAACTTGAACTGAGCAAATTCCACTTAAGTGCACTATACGCATAATAAATGATCTGTCGCTCGGGTCGTCGCGCTCGCGCGCGGCATTAGTCATTTAATTTCGCTTATCTTTAACCAGTTCTATGTAAAAGTGCAAATATTTATGCATTATACTCGTAAACTTAAACCGTGCGGGAACTTTTGATTCGCTTTGCGTCATCAGTAAGATTGCGCATCTATTATTTATGAGTGCGGTTAAGGGATTCGATATTTTTTTATATAAAGGGAGTTAGTTTTCACAATAATCTGCGTACGGTATCTTTGGCAAAAATTATGTATGTGTAGATTCTTGAATCATATTTCACTGAGGTAAATTGTCAGGCTATATTTCTCTAACGTTAATTGGCGGAATTGATAAATTAAGCGCAATTAAATGTTTAATTTTTAGTCTATTTCAAATGGATTATCATTACTTGCAATGCTAGAAGGTGAGTTAAACGATAATATAAAGAAACCATTAATGTTTTAATATATTTAAAATTTAAAATAATAGCTGTCAGTTCATTATACTATTCTCCGTAAAGTGTCAATTAAGATAAAGATAATTTTCAAATATAATTTTAATATAAAACCCTAATTTTTAGTATGCAACTTCGGAGAAAATGACGCCATCTTCAGGAAATAGATTTTAAAATTTCAGAGAATTAGTATTTGCAAAAAGAAAATTAGTTAATTTTTTAATTCTTTTTAAGTGTTTCGGGAAAATGTCATTAAGCCGAATTAAATTAGCATTATCAACAAGTTACTAAAGCTAAATTATGTAACATAAAATACTGCTTTTTTACTATTGAATATTTTCATTCATTAAAAATTCAATGTTTATTATTATATTATCTAGTCAAAAGTCATAAAGTACATTCAGCTAAATGCTTTTCATATTATCAAAATATTTCAATCCTTTCATTAAAAAACTTAAAAATGAATTGTTCGAAAATTAAAAATTCGTCATGAAACAAGAACAAATAAAAATATGGATTTTTTCCCATAATTTAAGGAAAAAAAAATATATTTTAATAAATTGAAATATTGAACTTATGGTGAAGGTCGGAGAATATGACGTAGTCGAACCATTTATTGAAAGGAAAATTACGTGAATCATTTTGCTATAGGTACGTATTTTAAAACTAAAACTTTTAAACTATTTTAACACTGCAATACATTTTATTATAATCCCAAAAATTTTACTCAGTGAAGTACATAAAAAAAATCTAACAAATATTTTTAAGTACTATCATAAAATAATCGATTTCTAACAAAAAACAATGAAAAGTTAATAAAGAGCGATAATTGTCTTAATAATTATGCAAACAAATTAAGCTCCGATTAGAACAAACATAATTTTCCATTCAGTATTAATGCTTAGGTTACATTAAAATTGTCAATTAAATGGTATTTTATTAATTCCACAATAAACACTAGGATAGAAATAATGAAATCTAATAATAAAAACATTATAAATTGTCCTATGCGATTACTGCTGTCATAGACCACTTGTTTTTGATTATGTAAGTCGAATGAAGTTCCTTCCAATTTCCAATTTTTTGGGATTCCTGATTCAATTATTTGCAATATTTTAGAATCAAACATTTTAGCAAATGGTGATGCTTTTTCGTATAGAAACGATTGAAAATATTGATCAATCACAGGTGTTGCTATTTTCATAGATGGTGTATGATTTTTATTGGTAAATATATTAATATAATATTGTGCATAATTGCGGGCTGATATGCACATGCGATCTTTCTTTTCAGCCATAATTTTTAAGCATTCAAATGTACTGATATTTTTGATAGTATTTTTTTCAAGTTTTCTATAAATGTAGTCACTATTACTGTTAGTAAATTTACTAACTTGAGAGTATACTTTATTAATGAATAATGGTAAAGAAGGATTTCGTATTTTCTCGATAGAATCAAATAATACTTCGCTATTCGTTATTATTTTGTTATCTATTATAAGCATTATAGTATCGGATGGATATTTTATAGATACAATAAGAATGCTTGAGTAAATGATCCTCTCAACAAGACTGATAGGTACCTTTTTAATGGGTATACCTAATAGTATATGAAAAATAAAGAAAGATGTCCATTTTAATGAATTAAATTTCAGTATTTTTGCTATGAAAACTATACTTAATATAATTAGAGCTGAGAAGCCTGAAAATATTAACCCTTTTAATTGTAAGTTGATGGCTTCAGATTTATGTTTAATAGGTACAACCATAACTGTATAATCTTCAAGCAATGATTTACCAAATAATATGTTTTTTGACATAGAGGATTGACTTAAAGTTTTTATAGGAAGCATTACTGGTGATATATCGATATTATTTTTTTGTATGTTATAAAACATATTTATGAGAGAATTATTATTATTGTGAATGAAATTTATAGTATAATTCAGCACATTGGATAATTCGTTGATGTAATTAAAGTGAAGACCACCGACGATTTTTTGCGAGTCTTTGGCAACTGTCATGTATGGGGATGAGTCAAGAAAAAGAGTACGAATAATATAACCGTTCATGTTTTGAAGTTTAAGAGTAAAAAAAGGTTGTCTTAATTTTAAACGATTTTCTTGATGAATTTTAGTAAAAGGGTTATATTCATGCAATGTTACATCATTTCTATTATTTATATTTAAAATTAAAAAATCTAAAAATTTTAATTTCCAAGCAAAAAGTAATAAATTGTATAAAATAACCTTAAGCAAAGTAGAATTACTAAAAATTACAACTAAACATTTCGGTTGCAGTGTAATTGGAGAAATCTCATTCAAAAATTTAAGAGTTTCTTCGATTTTTTGCAAGTATAATTGATCTGTAGTTTGTAGAATTACATACAAGATATTATCACTTGAATTTTTTAATATAGGTAAGTTTATTAAGCTTTTGTTACTCATAATATTAATTTTAACTATATCGATCACAATAGATGGAATTCGATTAATTATTTTTTCACAGATTAAATTTATTTGAGACATATTTAAATAATTTAGTTGATTTATAAATATAGTTACTTGATGAGTGTTAAGTTCAATGATTTTGTTGACGATTAAATTTATCCAGTTAGCATTTAATCCAAGTACAAATATGTTAATGTAAAAGATAGAAATGGTGATCCAAAATCGAGCAAACATTTTTTAGAAAATATATAATTTAGAAGTTTTATGAAATATTTTGTTATAGTTTTCCAATTTCTTGATTATTTACATATTTCATGGTCAATTAATGAATAGTAATGAATTAATAATTAATTGTTGAAATCACTTAGGTATTATAACCTGTACGATATACCATTATGTAGTTTCTTTTCAAGTAACGGAAACCTGCACTGTAAAAAAGGTTGTGTAAAATTACTACTCTCAGAGGTGGTAATAAATAAGACCTATTCTGAAAGTAGTAAAAATACTTAAAAAATAGTAATTTTGCTATTTTGAAAATAGCGATATTGGGGGGGGGGGGTGATTTGGGGGGGACAACCTATTATGAGTTGTTGTCGAGTTTTTTTATGAGCAATTTTAAAATTATAATTTTTCTGTAAGTTCAAGGTAAAAAAGTATTTTTCTCGAGTACTTAAACTTTTAGTCGCAATTTTTTTTAAAATTTGAAATAGACTAAACTTGTCTTTAAAATACAATATAAATAATTACTAAAAAAATTATATATAATTATTTCTTTTTAAATGTAGTAGCAAAGTGAGAAAAATGTTAAAGCAAATAATATCGTTCGGTTTTGGAAAACTGATATTATATTATGTTATAAACAAACATACAAAAAAGGTAGCGTTTAAAATTATTATTCCAAAAAACGAAATTACAAATTTTAATTAGAATGATTTGAAAAAAGTATGTGATGTATTTAGAACATAATTATACTCAAGAACATATCAAAATATATTTTCCTCTTTTTGTTAGTAAAATTGTTTTCTCAGCAAAGTCTCAGTGCTTAAAATTTAATTTTTCATCTTCTTTATTTTCTTAATAAAAACTCCTCCACCAAGCCACCTCTAACAACTCGTGCATTCTCCCAACCACCCCACCATTCCAAAAATAGCCCTCGTACTTCAAAAATTCTCAACCCGTTTCCCTGATCCATTAACTCCCCCACCTCGCCCTCCACATCTAATTGACTAGTTTTGTTCCAAAACTCCATCCGAAAAAAGCCTCCCATCCTATCTCTCCCTCAATCCTTTCCACCCGGCTCCATAAATCTCCGTGCTTTGATTAATTTCCGCGCGAGCGACTCGCTCACCTGCGAGCGCCGATGTAAATGAGCGGCTCTCAGACGGCTTTATCTGGCGTGACTCGCCACGGAATACAAAACAGGCCAGGACGCCCGCGCTCGCGACGTCTTGACGAGCTTTCGGGGACCGCACCTTACGACGCCCGCCCCAATCAGATCGGTGAATGTGCGCGCGCGAGTAAGTGCATATCGAGATCGAATTTAACTTGGGAGCGGAGAGGGACAATCTGACCAGGCTCATCTCGAGAGGTGGAGGCTCGTTGTTGGGCTCGACGAGGAAGTTGGTACTATCGGTGTCGTTCATTCGGTATTATTCATTCGCTGGTGGTTGCTGCGGGGTTGGATGAGATGATTTTGGTGTTTGGTAATGATTGCTGGGGTGGTGTAGGTGAAGAGCTTTATTTTTAGACTGGTTGGAATTCCGGATCGTCTGTTGCGTTTTTCGTTTTGCCATCGTTAAAAAGTACTCGCTGAAGGAATTTAATTAAAATGTACTTTCGCGTATGAAATATTTATCTTTGAATGTACAATGCGCGCGTTTTGTTGCGTTTTAATTAGCTCGCAGCCGAATCTCAAAAGCGTGCTCATTTGTCTGTTTTTTATCTCTCGCACATACTTTCTGACACGTCAATTTTTTTTCTTTATCTGCTTCCGCTCTTCTCCTCTTCGGTTCTGTTATTCTCAAACGTGATGATCGCATCTCTATTTTGTACATGCATAACGAATTTTCAATGTTTTTTAATGCAATCACTTAAAATCATTTTGTTTTATTCATTTATATATATTACAAATATATCACGCACTCTATCTACCTTTAATGCAACAACGTTAATTGAAACTTCAAATTTCCGTGCTTATACACTCAAGGTAATAAAGACAGATCGCTCCGAACGATGAAACTTGAAACTCGAATGACGAACCTCCTTTTATTTCGTACACATTGAAACACTTATTTTATTACTCCCAGTCGCTTGCCCAGTGCCTCGAATCACTTTATGTTGTTCCATACACGAAGTCATACTCCTCAATAACATCAGCGTATCACTTCCGGCCACGAGTCACTATCCTCGCTGCGGGACCAGAAAATCATCGTCATTTCTGCCTGGACTCCCCTGGAGACTTTCCGCGCGCTCCGATTTCCGTCCTATCATGTATAAATCATCTTTTATTGCCGTTTCCTCTTTATTTTATATCTTTATGATCATCATTTTCATAGTCCCCCCATCCCCACCCGTCTTTTTTATGCCCTTTCATTTCATGGTTCAATTTTTTCTCCACGGCCCTTTTTACGACTCGCTCCGATTTTTTTCTTTCGATTTCTCTTGAGCCCGAGCACCAACACAGCTCCGGCTTTTAACGCAGCTGCCGCGCTCGCTCGCTCGCCTAATTTTATGCGAGCATTGTGACTGGCCGGTCTTTGATTTTGACGCTGAGTGGATTCGCCTTTCTTTTTTTTCCGCTTCTGAGTATCGGTGCCAGTTCCCTTTTCGACCTGTTTCGAATCTTCGGGGGCGAGCACTTAAGGAGAATGTCAATTATCAACGGCATTTTTACTCGGGCTGAATTTTTATCTCGCTTTAAGCCTCTATTTTAATTTACGATTTTGCGCCTGTTTTTCCTTTTTGTACCGTTCGTATTTTTTTTCATTTTTGCCGCGTAAGCAATAACGTCCGTTTGATTTTATACCGTAATAAAAAGTTTCATATTGATAAACTATAAAGTATACGGGAATGGTAAAATAAAATTTACAGGACACATAATCTCGAAGTTGATTGTTTTTTATTTTTTTCATTTTTATACGCCGCACTCGTTTTACTGCGACTTTTCCAAACTAACTTTTTTAATCGCGGACAACAAAAAAACACAATTGAAATCCAACCCAGCCCTATCCACCCCCAAAAATCACGCAATCCTCGATAAAACCAGCATCCTCCATCCCAACCATCCGGCACGCCGGCGAAGCCGAGCGATATTCCCTCCAAGAAATCCAGAGTCCGTCGCATCCCCGGAGAGGCTCGAATAAGCCTCGATCCGTCCAGGTATTTCCGCTCGCGGCGCCCAGATAGGATCGCCAATTATTCGGCCCGCGAGAGAAGCTCTGTCAATTACCTCTGTATACCTGGAGCGTGAACCCCTTCGACCACGAGAGGTGCGCGGATTCGAGCGTCTCCGCGTATTCTGCTGGCTCTTGCTATGAGAGGGAGTGATTTTTTAGAGTAGCGGGGATTTATGGTTGCGTGAGTTTGGGATGATTCATGGGATCTTTTTGGGATTTGATGGAGATGTTGATTTGGATGGATCGGTGGGGAGTGTGGTTTGGTATTGATTGTAGGTTTTGGGTTTGATTGTGGACTGGTATTTGGAGGTTGGTTGGAATGTGTTTTGAGTGGTTATGGGAAATTATTATCATTTGTTTTGGTAGGTGCTAGGATCGTTTGACACTTACGTTGCTTTTTTACTTATAGAGAACGTTCGTTCCAAAGATCAACTGAAACGTACAAATTTACTTAAAAATTTATGGCGTAACTGAAAATTATAGGCGTGTCTAAACCAATGAGACCCTTTCGTGCTATCGAACATAAATGAATAATTTAGCACTGCTAAGACACTTCGATATTTCAGATCCCTACCATTAGCAATATCAATTTGATGTTAGACGTAGTACCACGATATTATTTTACGATATTACGGTCTAATGGTCCCAGTCGGTCCCGTGACACCCGCAACCTACAAATAAATGTCTGGACTCCCGATACAAAATTTAATAATTAAAATTCTCCTTCTCATCCCTTACTCTAGTATTTCCAACTGCGTCTTATCATTCACAAGCCCAACTCCAAAATTGAATGCATTAAAACTATATCCAAACATAACATTCATACCTTACCATTTTACATCACAATCACCCACCCCAGCAGGCACCCAACGATAAAATTTCTTACTCGCTCACCAAAATTGATTATTCCATCGTCAACAACACCCTATCTTCTTGCCCGGCCGCGCATAAATTACAGCCTGACCCGTTCTCTTTTACAGCGGCGGCGCAAACAGCCGCGCATCAAAGCATATCGATCACCAGCCTGCCGCGCGTTGTTTCGACAGCCGCTTTATTTTGTTTTGCAAAAAGGGACTCGTTAATTCACTTCGGTTTTTCGCTCCCTCCCACAGCCTTTCGGAAAATACGCTTTAGCGATTTGTCCAATCAGGAAGCTGCTCCGAATTAGCGCGCCTGTTTGCGCCAGCGAGGAAAATCAAGCCAGCTCTTTCTGTACCTATCTGTCGCTCGTGTATCGATGCGATTTTATATGCGCGAAAAAAAAACGTTGGCACCGGCGTTCGCTGATTTTTTCGATTCCAACTTTTATGTGCTTTTTAATTGCGATGATTGAGGGGTCGGGGCGCGCTTTTATTGGGAATTTTTGTTTGACGCGCAGCGCTTGTAAGCGATATTTATTTTTTTTTACGGCACCGCTCGGCGCCGAGTTATAACATCGTGAATTTTACAGGGCGAAACAGATATTTTCCACGCCGGGCAAATGTATTTGGAAAAAGTGTATTGATTCGCTGTTTTCGCGGAATAGTCGAAAATAGTGGAAAATACATTTGTATCGCCGTGCGCCGGCTCTAGTTGAAAACTTCGCCATAAAGTCACGAAATGCTGGAAAACTGACTGGAATATATTAAAGAAAATATTACGCGCCGGCATTTAGTGAGCGCATAACCTAGTAACGGTGAAAAGAGAACGAAGTAGGCGTGCACGTGCGCGTTAAACTGTATCTTCGCGCGGAGTGTCGTTCATTTGCCGAGCCTTAAAGTAAATGTTACATCGTATTCGAAAGACACTAGAGAGCCAGCTGCGTAATGTCATTTTTGCGAAGACCATAAACTGTTGTTAAAGTTTCTCCATTAGTGTAAAATTCCTTGATATTCCCATTAGACTCTTAGTCTGTATACTAAAGAGGCCAGGCCAACAGTAAAAACAATAACTTACAGCTCGGAAATGGTAGCATCTTCAAAACATTAACGTTTATCCGCTCTCTCCCGTTCTCAATTTCATTCCTATACTCACCACCCAATATGAAGACGCATCAACTCCCACCCTAGCTCTCCGACGAGCCTCTTCTTTCCATAAAATATTTATATGCCAAAAAAGCTTGACGATCGCCCGGCGCGAGTCAATTGTATATAACCGCTAACGAGCGCAGTTTGGGCACTTTAGGCCTCTCTCTCCCTTCTCATGCG
>JAPYZB010000756.1:0-18112 GCA_030522745.1 Eupelmus kiefferi | reverse complement strand
TTTCCGCGAAGCCCGAAGTTTATCGTCTCCGGTCCAGTCCTCGGGCTCGTCCGACGCTGCCGCTGAGAATGATAATTTTTCAAAAGTCACTGCGCGCAAACTTCCAATGAAACTTAATCTCAAGAGAAGAAACATTACGTTAATTCCCTCTTGAGACAACACAAAGTACGAGAAAAATAGGCGAAAGCAAGCCCGACGGAACGAGAGGAAGAGACGCGGAATGAGAAGGATGGAAGGAGAAGGAGGAGACTAAAGACTCCGGGGGATGGAGAAGAAAAAGGAGCAGCCGGAGCAGGGAGGAAGCTCCGATGGAAAATGGACAAGGCAGGAGAAAAAAGGAGAGGGAAAGCAAGACGGACGTAGCTCGACGAGAGATGCAGATCCGACGGAGAAGGCAAAAAAGGCAAACGGAATGGGAAACTTCCGCGGGACGGGCAAACGATGTAAAAAGATAAACTTGAGGAACGTTAAGTAAAAAATGTATATCGCGAGAGCTGCGGGACGAGCGGGAAAAATGTAAAGTAAAGCGCTGGGTATATATACGCGCGCGAATGGAAATGGAATGTACATAAGGGCAGGGCGATTGAAAACTTGGTCCGAGACATGTTGCCGTTCTTTTCTTTTTTTAAGTACTAATGTTGTCGTGGGTTTTTATAATGGGTTGTTCTTCTGCAAGTTTGTTTCTCCTACTCTTTAGTTCCGAACTTTATGCTCGGTCGTACGAAAATAAAAGAAAAAAAAAATACAATTTCCACCTTATGACATTGTTAGTTCACCGTTACAATAATTCCAAACATAAACATGCCATTTTTCCCATCCCAAACTAAACAAACAAGCCCCAATTCTTGATCCGTAGAAAATCCAGCGGGCACGCATCCCCGCACAGGAAGCCCGACTAAACAGCTGGGAAATCGAGCGCGAAAAGGCACGCGATGAACAAAAGACAGACAGCCCGTGGCTCAGGAGAGGAATTAGCCATCGGGGCCGAAAAGCGCAGGCTCTCGCCCAGCGAGACGTAAAAATACGGCTGGGAAAAAAGGCCGGGGCGAAGGAAAGGAGAGCAGAGAGAAAACAAAGGGTGAAGAGAGCGCGCACGCACGAGCGCGAATTTACGCGCTATGAGCACGCGCGGAGAGAGAGAAGAGGTAGGAAATTAGAAACGCGCGAGAGAAGTCATTCGTTATGCCGCGCGTAGCAGCTGAATTTACCGGCTATTCGAGAAACGCTCGTAAATCCGAGCGCCGGAGAGAGAGCCAGACTGCGTGCGGCTGCGTTTCTTGCTGCGGAGCTGTTTTGAGGGCGTTTGAAGGACTGCGCGAGCCTGCTGAAATTGAGTTTTATGGCGGGGGTGGGTGAGGATCGGTGGATTTGGGTGGGTCGTGATGGCGATGTGGGTGGAGTGGAATTCAAGTGGTTTTAATAGGAGTTCGTTTTGGTAAGGGTAGTTGATACTGTCGGGGGTTAATAGGAAAAATTCATTGCCGGTTCGTTGTGCTGGGTAATGGTTTAAGATCGATGGGAGTGATAAATTTGAGGAAGGTAGCTGCGGTGGTTTTGCAGTATTGAAGTGGACGCATATGCACTCGAAGTTGCGCACTTACGGGTTTTTCAAATTTGTTCAAAATTGCAAGTTTTATTAAAATTTTTTTTCAGCTCCAACTTCGAACTTTATAATGAATTTCAAAAAGTTTTAAAGCACCTGGAACTTTTCTCATACTGATTCACAGAGAACTCGCCATCCTCATTTTACTTATGACCTTATGCTTTTTTTTTTGTCGAACAAAATGAATTTTTAAAGAATTACCAACAGAATTTGGCGCGCCTCTCGAAAACATCCAAACAGTTAACATCCAAAATTAAAAGCCGACCACTCCGCGATTACCATCAACTTTTTCCATTTACTATGCAATCGGCCAAACCAGAGAACCATCCAAAAACCAACCTCGCGACAACAATCCGACAAAAATCCCTCCAATCCTCTCCTTCGCTTCGCAGCCCCAAAATCCGATCATTAATCTCTCTAAAACAGGCCGAACGCTATAAAGCTCAGAGCAGCCCGCTCGCACAATCAGTTTGCGCGCTCGTGCCTATTTTAACCCCATACGCACGATGCAGTCCCCGCGTCGCCTGTGCACTTTGCCTTATTACGAGCGTCGCTGCGCTCTCTCGTCATACGCGTGATTCCGGTAATGGGCACGCGGGTTTAGTCGTCGAAGCCTAGTTTTGCCCGTTTTTTCTTTCTTTTTTGCCGACGAGAGGACGAATTATTATTGCGACAGTGTGTTCTTGTGTATGGATTCGTGCTGTTGAGGCCGAGCTTTTTTTTACGCTTCGGAGAATATATAGGGATGAAGTGCTGCGAGGGTCTTTTCTTTGATTTGCAGTGTGGGGTTTGTTATTGTGTTTTTTTATAGTTGTATTTTTTAGAGGGTATAGTGGTTTTATTTTTTCTTTAATTTTACGGAGAATTTCTTTTGAATCGTGAGATGGCTTTTTACACGAGTTGTATTTTATATTGTTTGCCTGAGAATTAGGTCAGTATTTTTACTTTTTGTTTTGTGTTTATGTGAAAATTTTACATACAGCACATCTAGAACAATTAATAATCTCCAGTAAAAATCCTTGAAATAATAAACACAAATAAACAAATAACAACAAAAAACTCGCAAATCCAAATTTCCTCTTTCGCTTAACCCAACAACGAATCCCCAGCAATAAAATAAAAAACGTAAAAACTCCTCCGCCTCTCTTATCTTCAATATTACACCATCAGTTTTCACAAGACTGAAAAACCTATATACGCACTCGACGCCAAACGAACCCGAGACCAGCTCGCATTTCTCCGCGCGCGCGCACCCGTGAATCCTTCAAAAAGTGAAGAACGAAAAAAAATCTCCGCCTGCTAGCAGGATGAAAGCGAGAGCAAAGGAAAAAACCTGCTTTCTCTCGACTCCTCATCCTTACGGGGGTATAAGCGACATGTATATATACGCCGGGAAAAAGGTGCGGATAGGGGGGAGGGAGGCAGGGAAAAAGCACGGGAAATAGCTCCGGAACAAATAACGAGGGTCCTTTTCCTTCTGGCTGTTCATGAGCCGTCGGGGCAACAGCCAGCCACGGGACACGTGGAGAGCTTCAGCGCGCTGGATAGAGGCGGCTTTTTGAGGATTGGTTTTTTCTATTAAAAGCGAGGTTTACCGGGGGCTCGCTGTTGTTTTACGCTGGGAGTTTACTTTCGGAAAATAAAGTTATAATGAATTTTTGAGATATAAATAAAGCTTTTGTTTTTTGCGGTAATGCAATATTGCAAGCTTGCAATCGAATTTTTCGTAATATTATGTATTGCGATTGTTTTTCGGAGGAATATTAAAATTAAATTTACTTTTCAATTTTCCGAAATAGCAGTAGGAAATTGAATTTAATTACACCGGAATTCGTAGCAAAATTTTACGAAATTTCATCGCGTTTCCCGATTTGTTTGACCCGGACAGCGCAAAACGAAACGCACCGCCGGAAAAACTTTTCCCATTTAAAGCAAAAATTATTGTTAAAATCCCGGGTATTCGTTGAATTTTCATTTGGACCTAAGGATTCCCCGGAAAACCTTTCCCATCGTTAATCGAAAAATTCTTCAGCCCCACACCTTTCTCTACACAAATATACATTCGCCCAACTCTCGCCCTAAATTCGGCGAAGGGCCCGGGAGACTGAGATAGGAACTGCGAAAGCAGTGGGCTCGAAATAAAAGATAAGACGCCGAGCGAGAGTCGAGGTAATCCGGCCGGGAGCTGCACCCTTTGACGTTTCACTGATTTTATACACTCGCGTCGTCCTTTACGGCACTTTAGGCGCGAGCGGGAAATAAACCTGCCCCTTACTTCTGATCGATTGGGCAATTATACTTGGCCCACGTGGAGATGCACTTAGGGTTTAAGCAGTGACGCTGAGGGTGCTGGTCTTGTTTGGGGTTTAATTTATGGTTCTGGATTTTGGGCTGCAAATTTTGTTTACGAGGGAGTATATTTCATTGAATATTTCTTTCGATCTAATCATTGTTATTATTAAAGTTTAAGTTATAAAAATTTTACCCTTAAAATACATCTATAACCACCATTCTTTTACTCACTTAACCAAATTTTCTTAATTTCACATTTTCCAGTGACGCTAAACTCATCAATTCCAATAAATTCTCTAAAAGCATCGCGAAAGAAAAAATTTCGCGGGCCATAAACGTCTCTTTTACGACACCCCCACGCGCGCATTAGCCCCTCGCGCGAGATTTTCCATTTTTCCCCGAGCCGGCGAAGATATTTTACAGGGAAGTCCAACAATTTGTTAACCAGCCCCGGAGTGAATACGTTACATAACGCACCGAGCGCGGCGAGAATTTTTATATTCATCCTCGGCGCACGCCCGGAGAGTAGGACAATAAAAGTTGGCTCCGCCGAAAGCGCGTGTCCGTATATAGCTCGGCGAAAACTCTTCTAACGTCGATCGTCTCGGGCTGTGCGCGTTGAAAAACAAAAGTGAAAGAGCTCGTGGATATATATGTGTGGATATGGAGGGCGAGAAGGAATGTGGGCCACGAGAGATGGAGAAATTTTGTACGCGAGAAAGGATAGACTTTTGCGAGAGATGTCTATATGGCTGGGTGAGAGGAGATGTCTGTAGGTTGGTTATGGAAGTGTTAGGCTCTAAAAGAGGAGGGTGTAGTAGACGCAATTTTTTTTATGGAAGGGTATTAGGTTAGATGTGGTGTTTTGGTAGATGAAATTGATGTTGATGTTGAAAATTAATTTGCAATAAACTTAGCAATATATTATCAAGATAAGTTTTAAATTGATTAGCACTCTCTAATTCCATCAAAATTGGATTTCTCCTCAGCTGTTTAATTTGTAATTGCAAGCAAATCGAATGTCGGGCGCTGCAAACACGCTACTGAACAAATGTTAGATTAACTCGTCCAGTCCACCGCTACAATAATTCCCCGCTAAATAAATGAAAACCGTCCGGAAAAAACTTCTATTTACACGCTTCATTAGAGCGGAAATTCGTAGCGTGCCCGAGCTGCCAAAACAGCATTAAAAATTCAAAAACCGCGCGCGCGTAAAGACAGCGTATTTATCCGAAATTTAAAATTGAAAATACGCTCGGCCCGAGCTTTCAGCGTGTATACGAGCCTCGTCGAGAAGGCGAAATAACGACGTGACCCGATGGCCCGTCGTCGTCGCCTTCCAACGAATTATCCCCCAGAGCGAGCCGGGGCGTAGGCAGTCGCCGGAATCGAAGACACTTTGGGAGCTGCAACGCCGCGGAGACGTACCCTTGGAGACCCGGCGCGTCTCCTAGTTTCCTTATTTTACGGGGAATTCGTTATCAGCGGGCTCGTTGTTTTATAGGATTCGCGTTGAAGTTTAAGCGTGGCCGAATGAGAGGAGGGCATAAATGTGAATGGAAATTTTGGGAGGGTTTTTGATGGTTGTATTAAATGTTTTTAAGCGAATAGGAGAGTTTGTTATAGGGTTTGAGTGCTGAAATGGAATTTGTAAAATAGCGAGAAATGCGTAATCCCTTGCACGGTTAACTTTTGAACGGGTTTCACGATGCAATCACCCGTACGTGTTTCTCTTCCTTACTGAGTATTAAATTATTCCAACTTCGATTGGTATTTCGATTCTCTTTCTTTCTCTTCGTTTTCTTTTAAAAGTTTTATTTGAAGGAAAAATTCTACAGAGTCAGCATTCCTTGTTGGAATATTTGGATATAATAGTTGGGTAAAAGAACACAAATTAAACAATAAAAAATTTCAACTATGCTCAAACATTTCGAATCCATATTAGTTTAATCCAATTTTCTCAAAAAATTCACAATTTTATTAATATTCAAAGTAACATTCGTTCCCCCCATCAACCCAAACCTCTTAAACAAACAATACTCCAAACACTATCCGTAATAAATCAACCTCCATCCCAGCCCCTTAAATAAAAAACCCCAAGGAACAAAAGACAGCTCCATTCCAAACGCACCCGCGACACGACTCCAGCTCGCTTATAAATTTCAAGCCACCTAGACCCGTGCAATATCACGATCCATAAAATTCGCCTCTCCCGCTCGCTGCGATACGTTAAAACAAACCTAGAACTGTCTTGCACGTCAAAAAGGCAGGCGCCGGATGAAGAAGAATAGACCGAAGCTTCACCCCACATCCGCCATTTCCATCCTCCTCCTCCGGCAGTGAAATAACACAGCCTTGGACCTCGGCATACGTGACGTTTACATTAACGAAACGTCGTCGTTCCCACCCCCCTCCAGGCATAAAAAATTCGCCCCTGACTTTTATACCTACACGGGATCGCGCGCGACTCGTAAGTTGAATACTGCATAAGCAAACACGCGCCGGCGGCGGCTTCATTCAATTATTACGAAATGCCGGCGCGCGCTGCCGGTCTCTCTTTGCATATTTCGTGCGCGCACCGGCAGCCAAGCGCCGAGCTAACGCGAGCTGTTTTATTGTGCCGCGACGTGCGCTCCGGGTAATCCATTGTAAATTGAGGCTGATAGAGATGTCGAAGATGGGTTATTGAATAGGAGGATGGGTGAGTAACGAGGAAGTATGGAAAATTGGGTGATGTTTTAGTCGGTTTTTATAACGATGGGTTTTAAGTAGCTCGAAGATGACGTTTCAACGTTTACTTCGAGCTAGAGAATAGACGTTCCATTCGGACTTTACGTGCCCCTTTCAGAATTTCCAGCGGAATATCGCGTATCGCCCACATTACTTCGGTTAACAAAAGGATCAGCCGGAGCCCGTAACGTCAAAGGGCATACATTCTCTGGCATAGAGAGGGGAGAAAAAAATGGCTTCCTCCGCCGTAAAGAGGAAAAATTTTCCGCGGCCACCGGCGCGCATTATCTAACTCTGCTGTCGGCTATTCTACTGGAAAATGGTTAAAAGAGGACTGGTTATATCTAACGTTGCGCGCCGACAAAGAGACGGATGAAACGAATCGGACGAGGACGGCCAGAGTTCAATTTCCCCGTCGAGTAACGTAACGAGCCTTCGTCCGTTGTTCCGTCGTCCTGATATCGATACAGTCTCGCTGCGTGCGATCACTGGGTTCTTTTTGTCGTGGGATGAAATTTGCGGAAAGACGCGAGGATGAAGCTGTTCGTTACTTTCGGAGAGGGATGGATTTTAGTTTTGAAGTTGGGTAGAGAATTAATTCACTTTTGATGGAGTGCGCTCTGGTGTATAATGAGCCATCGGTGCCGTTGACCAGAATTTGAATTTATTACGCAGTAACCGAATGCTAATGAAGGTTATATATCCTAAAGCTTGCAACTATGAAAACGATCTTTCAGAAATTTACAGTGCTTCGTTCCATGATTATATTTCTCCGGTATTAATCTATAGTAAACAATTAATCAAAGTTGATCAATTACTCATTTGCATTGAATTTCCTAGTACGGGTATCAACGAAACAAAAAATTTTGCAAACTCAAAAGAGAATCCGGGTGTATCAAATGCTGCGCCATGTAATTCAATTTATAACGAATAATAATCATCGTTAATTATGCAGTCGCGGCGAGTCGACCGCAACATCGATAATAAAAGATAAATTGCCGTACAACTGAGCGCGGCGTGATTTATAATTTTCGAAACGCGTCCAGATCGCCGATGCCTCGATGATTATTGAAAAATGAGCGAGGAAAACGGGGTGCGGATAAAGAAGAGCGGAGATGAGAAAGAGAGAATTCTGCATTGGTGTATATAACTGCAAACGAACGGCCGGGAAAATATGGCGATTAAATATTGGATCAAGACGCGCAGTTGCTCGTTTAAGTTTGCCCAGCTGAAATTTCATCCGGATTTTAACGAAAAATATATCGATTGGTTATTTCGAAATGAATTTTTAATTAGAAACGCTCTGTTCCGCTTCGCTTGACAGAAGAGTTTAATACAACATGTTAAAAACATGTAATAAAGGATGGACTCGCGCGTTAATCAAGTAAAAAATTTCAATTGATCTTTCAGTCAACCCCGCCTCCCTCCGCTCTTTTTCCATCCAACTCCGTCCACGTATTAAAACTGTATATTAAAATTTAACCATTCATATTTACTCGAACAGAAAGAAAACTTAAAAAAAAGGCTATGAAAAAAAATTGTTTAAGCGTAACAGCGAGCGGCTCAAGCCCCCCACACAAGCAAGCCAAGGCAGAAAAGAGAAAAAGTTCGCTCTCGCGTATCGTTTAAGCTTTGTCTCTGACGTGTAAATTTTTCCGAGAGCCTTTGTTGAATTTTCGTTTGCTGGAAAATAGCCGCGGAATAATTTGCCCTCGCGCGCTCAAGCGCCAAAGGCTAAAAAATTTCCATAGATTCGCTTTCTCGCTCTTTCTCCCGGAGCCCGAGTTTCGATTCGAGCCTCGTCCCTTCCTTCTTCTTTCTTTTTTTTTTAACCTCCTCTCTTTTCAGAGCGCAGCAAAGCAAAGCAGCTTAGACATAAAACTTAATTGCAGGCAGGGAGCAAGGCGCTTGTTCTTTCGAGCGCGAGCGCGCGAACGAACTTTTCTCTGAGCGCTTGCGCGCTTTTAAGGAAATGCTTTGGAGCGGCGCATTAGCATATTCAAGTGCTGATTAATTTAGAGCGGCGACGAATTCTATTAAGGATTTAACTGTTAGTCTATCTTCTCGGCTCGAGCCGCTCGTCGAGTAACAAGACAAATGTGACATTTCTGTTTTTAGTTGTATTAAGTTAAGAGGGGGCCATCGGCTGGGAGTTTAGCTCGGAGAATCGAGCGCTGCTGGTTATTAATTTGGAGAGTTAAGATTGCGAAGAGAAGGATGTAAGGATTAGTGTTTATTTGTCTTTGAAAAAGTACGTATGTTAGAAAGAAAAATAGGTACAACTGTAAATGACTATTTTTATTAATCGTAAAAAACAATAAATGCTCTATAAAACTTTTATTTTCATTTAAAACTTTTATTTAAATTGCAAAAAATATTGGAGTTATAAAATATCCTATATTCATTATAAAAATATTGTTTCACTTATAGTTTTAAATTTCATAAAAATCATTATTGTAAATTATTTTTTATATATTTTATAAAAAAAATAGCAATAAATTTTGTAGTATTTTAAACAAGCAGCATGGGTTATTTACGGTTTTATACATAAACTTTACTTGCAAGCTTTATACGTATGGTAAACGTTGATATTTTATATCTCTGGCGACGGGAAAAATGTTAATATTTTGTTTACTCAGCTGTCTGTGCAGGAAGAGAACTAAATCGAATAGTATATAGAATTTTCAGTATCGAGAGAGGCGAGAAACAAAGAAAATTTTCGTTGAATTGACAGGAATGACATGCACAATTTTTTCAGTTATAACACTGCGCGAAGTTGAAACAAATTATCGCTCGTACTTTTTTTCTCTATGCGCGTGTGTGTGTCGCTCACTTCGAACTGGCTTTTTTTTCGTTTTCACGACGACCGAAAACAAAAAAGGAAAAAATACATGCGCATAAAACAGCGAGCATTATCAAAAGTTTTATGGCTCTAACGTGTTGCGTTGTTTTAGGTCAGCTTTGTGTGAAAAAGCGCAAATCGACCACTTGCCGCAATTGTTTCCGAAAACTTTGTTTGCCCAACTTTTTTTGTATTTATCCGAAACTCAAATCGTTAATGATTTTGGTGTGGAACTTTCTAAAAGAGTATCGCTTATAGAAACACAACGGGCCAAACCGTGGAGTGCATTAATTAAGTAAAAGCAACTAGAGCAGACAATGAGTCCATTACAGTAGGCTAAAAAGCAGCTAAAACTACGGCACTCACGTACGGCATATGAGAATACAATCACAATTAAAAAGGCCGAATAAAACAAACATTTCCCCATCGCTTTCGAAATGCGCAAAAATCGCGGACGTTTGATTACACAATTCGCGAGTTCACATTGATCCGAAACGGCAGCTCGTAATAACCGTTCCCTATCGTTTTTATTGAAAATCATTCACCGTCAGACCAACCCGCTCCCTCGCAGAATTTTGCAAATTGTATTCCGAGCCAGCGATCAGACGAGCGCTTGAATATTGCCAATGCGCGCGTTGAAGCCCACATCAAATTACAGATTCTCCTCATTAACGCGGCTCGCTGCCTTTCAATCATCGGCAAAAATTAAAAGCCCGCTCTTACGCTGTTTACACGCATCTCGAATTCCGAGGGCGGGCCGAAAAACGGTGAAAACTGGAACAACGAATAGAGATGGAGAGGCGCTCTGTCCAAACAATAAAAAAAAAAAATTTGTTCCCTACTTTTTTTGTCGCTCCGATGCAGGTCGGGCGAAAACAAGAGAGGTAGAGAATTTTTTTCCCGGCTTGTAATCGGGAGGGTCAACAGCGGTGCGAGGCTTTTCGCGTTGTGTGCGCGGGAGTAAGGCGAAAAGGCGAGCGCGCTCGCGCTAATTCGCGATAAGCAGCCGGCATTATGCGAGCGCACGCGCCTCGGTGACGTTCGGACGAGGTATAAAGAGAGAAAGAGAGAGAGAGAAAATGAGAGGGAACGGAAAATTTTTGTTTTCGAGTAAGCGAGAGTTTGGTGCGAGTGAGAGAGAGGGAGGTTACTGGGTTAGAATTTTATTTACGGTTTGTACGTTTTTGTGTTGGCTGCTTTTCGAGGGGGCTCATTTTTTCGGTTGTTTTGCCAGGGTGTCGGAAAGAAGATAGTTTCGGTTTATAGTTGCGTGGCCTTAGTGCTTTTTAGCATGTAATTTCAATAGGTTAGGATTAGAAAGTATGACGGTGAAAAGAGAGGGTTAACAGTGCTTTAAAAAAGTTATTTAAAATTTCTATTATATTTTTAAGTTAATTGTTGATTCTGCGTAAATTAAAAAAAAATAGCAGGTGTATTTGAAGTTTAATAAAGAATCAAGTTTTAAAATAAGTCCTTAATATTGCAAAGGGATTTTCTAAGGTACCTACTAACAGTATTAAGTGGAAAAAGTCGCGTTTGTTCAGACGCGAACGCGATTTTTTAATAGACTTTTTCAAACGATCACCACTTTCACAAAGGCATCATTTTTTTCCCAACATAAACCATGTCCTTCATTTTCAGCCTCAAATAAAAAAAAATGTCGAAAAACAGTTACCCCAAACAAAGAATTTCACGGCACTTCATCGTACTTTAAAAAATTACTTCCACCGCAAAGAAAATCGTTACAGCGACGAGATTATCATCACGTCGCGTAAACCCTGAAAAACGCCACCCCAACCTCCCCTACACCTCGCGCGCGCGCTCACAATATCTGAAATTAAAAATTCAAATCGATATACCATCAATAGCCGCGCCATTACCCTAAAACTTTACAGCGCGCTGGGCATAAAAGAAATTCTCGTTTCCGAGATGAATAACCTTGCGCTCGCGCGGCGCTTGCTCGACGGATTAATTCCATAATACTTCCCCCTCCTCCGCGGCGATAAAACCGCGACGTCGCCGGGAGAAATCGACTTTTCGCCGCTTACACATAGACACCGGGGTGGGGGTATGTTGTTATCTTTATACGCTCTTGTTTTCTGTCTCCCTCTCGCTCGCGATGCGCTGTTTATTACGTTAGTTGTGCGTGTGTGTATACAGACAGGCGAAATGACAACAAAAAAGCGAGCGCGCCGAGTGAGAGAGAGAAAATGAAACACACTCGGCGAGAAAGAGGGCGGTAAATTGAATGAGCGAGAGAATTGCGATATAAAACAATGCTCGATAGCTTGTTTATATGTATAAAGTAAGAGGCAAGTCGGTGTTGGCCTGGCCTTTGTGTGCAGTGATACGACTGGAAGCTCGGAATGATTAACAATGTTTTTTTTTTATTCTTTTTCAAGGGCTGAGAGCGTTTGGTGATTTTATTGTTTTAGCTTTTCGTAGGGCGCGATGAATGGATGGGACAAAGGGGATTTTTACCGATGTGTTTGTAAGGTCTTGTGAAGAATTGCATTTTTTTTAGGAAAGAGTTGGCGTTTGGCTAACGACTTTAAATAATTTATTGTGGCTCGTTTCTGTATTTATGCATTTTTATTGTTGAAAAACTCACCGCTTTTTCTATTTACTGGAGTTTATTATTTACAGAGCGCTGCAGCTTTACTTACCTGAAACAGAAAAATAGAGAATTGTAAATATACAAGGTAAATAATAGAATATTGCATAAATTTAATACACCTTATATAACAATAATTAATTTAAAACAATAAGTTTAATGCTATTAAAATGATGTTAAATGCCTCAAACTTAAAGTTTGTTAAGCTAATAGAACTTTTCAGTATTTTAATTAACAAAGTTAACAACGAGCGAATCGCGAAAGTTACATTAAACTTATTGTTTTCATTTTAAACATTTCGCAAAAGTATTATCTACAATTCAAGACATTTCACCATCCCACCCCCAGCATTATTCCAAGCTAATCAAACTCTGCGCTTTTATTCTCCCCGCCAAAGAAGCAGCATCGACGTCCGGGACAAAAAATACGTACATACACATACACAAGAGCCAGGCGCTCATAAATCCTGCAAAAATCGCCTTCAATATCTAATTTTTCCCAGCGTCATCCCAGTCAAAGGCTTCATTCCTTATTTATTTTCCGCGTCGCACAAAGAAAGCCGAGAGTAGCTGCACATACACACAGAGAGAAAGCGACGCATCGAATCCCGCGCGTGAAAATCGAGCTCGCCTCCGGCGACGCCGGCGTCGGCTGCAGCAGCAAATCTTGATCGTATCGCGGGGAGAGAGAGAGAGAGAGAGAGGCACCCCTTTGTGCTCGGCGCGACAACGTCGTGTCGAGTAACCGTTGTTTTTACGGCGCGAGCGAGCTTCCTTTTTATCACCAATATTTTCCGGCCGCGCTGCCGCTGCAGCCGGTAATTGACGCGGCCAATCATTCCACCCTCGTTCGCTTCTCTCTCTCTTTCTCTCCTCTTTTGCTCCTTTCATATTAGCTTTGGCTTTCTTTCGTTCCTCGTTTCTCTCTCTTTCTCGTCTTCTATCAATGGATCGTAGTTGCGCATTTTTTTGCGGTTTGGTTGGGGCTTTTGTTAAGAGAGTTTTGCATTTGCGTGTGCAAGTGGGATTTTGCATTTTTTTTATTTATTTTAATGTCGCGAGAGAATTTTTGAGCGGCATCAATTAAATTTTAATTAATTCATGATCTCCGTCGGCTGGCTGCGTGAGTGCGTGGGAACGAAGATTTTTAAAGCTATATACTTCGCGGCTTCATGAAATTTTAATTAAAATTTAATGAGTCGACATTCCTGCACTCACTTGTCTGTTCTCGGATGTGTGTAGGATTTGAAATGTACTAAAGTAAATGTAGAATTTAAAATATATGCTTAATTCCGTAAAGATACAGTAGATTATGCACATCCTTGTATAATAATGATATTACTTTAATTAAGACTATATTTGTGATTTTTTTTAATTACTGAATTTCGGGAGGCTCATTTTTGCAAATATGAGATGCAGAATAATATTTGGTAATGAAAAATTGGAATATTTTTCAATTAGCATTAAATACATATTTACTTATTTAATTTCGAACAGATGCATTAAAAGTGCATTTTGAAGTCATAATTAATTTTAATGAGATGTTATACAAATCATTTTAAAATTAAAATCGACGTTTCAAAGATGTTTAATTTATTATAAAAATATAAACTCAGCTTTAATGAGCAAACACACCTCATAACAATTAATATTAATTAATATTTATTTTTTTATCTTTCGAATATTTCAATCTTTTAAAGTATTCGAATAAAAAAACTCTCACAACAAAACAGCCTCTCGAACCTCATTCAGATATTCTTTCAATTTAACCACCCACGACTGCACCGACAGAAGCCACTCACTCCATCAGCCGCCGAAAAAAAACTCTTCGGCCGCGAAAAATTTCCGTTTCAATTCAGCCAGGGCTCGACTCCGGCGCCTCCTCGTTTCCTCAATTAGCCTCAGACAACGATCCCGTCTGGCCTATTCCGCGGCGCTTGCACACATACACACAGGCCGATGCCCTCCGCCCTCGAGGAGGCTCGTATCGCAGCGGCGCCCTTTCCCCGAGGGAGCAAATGAACGCGCTCTCTGCGACTCTCGCCGGGAGGACGGAGCTGTTTTTCGCTCGTGTTTGTGCGCAGTGAGATGTTTGGTTTTCGCTTGATATAGGGGGAGAGATTGATTCTGGATGAGTTTCGAGGGAAGGGGTTGTTTTGTTGTTTTTCGAAGTTTCTTTAATTTGCCGGGGTTATTTTCGCGATGGCGCGCAGATGGGTGATGATTTTTGGAGCGTGTTATTGTGGGGGATGTAATAGTGGGGAAATTGTATTTAGTGGTTATTATTTCTTGAACAAATACTTTGTTATTCTTATAGTACAATATACAGCTAAATAGGTATGCTTGGAAAGAAACTTAATTTTGTTTGTTTTAAGCTAGAATATTTTAACTGGGGGCAATCATTTTGTGTTACGATATGGCTGATTAAACACGGCCGTTTCTACTTGAATCAGAAAAATTATGGTGGTCTCTGTAAAAGGGTCTTTATCTAAAATTTAATTTAAATTCACCTCTTAAATTTTATATTATCTTAACGTCTTAAGCAGTTTTCATTTTTATGAAAAATATTGTCATATTGAAATTGGAGATTCTAAAGTTCATTCAATTTAATTACGATATTAAAATCTTTATTGAATCTTAAGCATTCATAGCGTATAAATGCAGTGATAAATTTTTATGTAAGAATTGAATTGCTTATAAACGAATCACACGGGAATTTTTTTTAACATAGAAGAAGCGTTAAAAATAATAATAAAATTTTATATTTAAAGCATAATTAAGTTTTGTTTTTCAAAAAAGTATTCTACTACATCAGCATATTTTTGAAAATCTTCATAAATAAAGTTTAAATTAAATTTTCAAACGTTCACATAGTAAACTATGTTTTAATAACATCTAATAATTTTCATCATACAACAAATCCACTACCCCCAAAACAATTCCCCAACCTCTCAACACCCATCAAAAAACCCACCTCCACCACTCAACAGCCTCTCCCCTCTCAAACCAAAACGACCCTTCTCCACCGGTCAAGCCCCCCACCCTCCCCCAGCAGCTAAGAAAACGCAGGTCTCATCCAGGCGACGTGCTCGTTGCGCCTCTGAACTCTGCGGCGGCCAAAAGCGCCTCGAATTCAAGAGGAAGCCAGAGCGAGAGCGGCATAACGAGTGTGGACCTTGGCAAACGTTTGCCCGACAAATACTCCAGAGAGACGGGGAATTCGCCGGTGACGTCGTAGGGGGGGAAGCGCGCGGATAAACACTGCGCTTGCCTGGCAAACAGCGCTTTTATAATTGATAAGTGGGCTAAAAAGCCAAATGGGCTGAGGCTGTATTACGGCGGTGAGCGCATTTTCCATTTTCTCGAGAGGTTATTGCAAGTTGCTGATTTGCTTTGTAATTTGGCGCCGAGAGGGAGAGGGATAAAAGCTGGTTTAAAGGGAGTAATTTATTTTTGACAATGGACGGAGGTCGATGGCGCGCGGGCTGGTGTTTATGCTTCTGTTTTTATCGCGCGGCGTTCGATTGCAGATAAGTCACGTTTTCACTTAGCGGTAAATCGATGTTTATTCAAGTCTCGAACAAACGTGGCTTAGATTGGATGTGTTTGGGCGGTTAGGTCGTTGAGGAGTGATTTGTTTGCGATTTGATTTTTTAACGGATTTCGGTAAATCAATGCTTTTAGCGTTTTATGTGCGACGGGGGACTTTGAGGCGGTGTTACGTTTTTTATTTTTAAAGTAAATTTATCTCGACACTTGTTTTTTTTTTGCTGGCAAGGTTACGAAAAGATTAAACGTTGCGTGTACAGCTGAAAGCAATTAAATTTTCAGATCCACAAATACCGGCTATCTGCTTTCATTAACTGCAAAGCAGCAAGATGAGAAATTTAATTAAAACTAGAATTAATCTGATTAGCGACGGCCGTTATTTCGGTAACAATCATTAATTTAATTTCAATGATACCATTACCAAAACTTAATACTAGCCTCTTATAAATTTAGCCGAGCAAAGAAGCGATCCAATAGCCGCTTTTATGCCCCGGGAAACTTCTACAAATTTGCAATATTTTATGCAAACTTTCAAATAAAGGAAAATGAGATAAAAGAGGAAATTTACAGATATTACAAGATCGCTAGATTATAATGAAAAGATAGAACAAAAGGGGTTAACAAGCATTGCTGAATTTATCTCCATTGTGAGTACACATTTAAATGTAATTTTGGCTCACGCAGCAACAACAATTTTATAAAAACAATTATATCTCTACAATGCATTTACTGTAGTAATTTTAACAAACTGTGTCAATAACAAACGAGACCATCAACTCGTCCATCCAATCCATTCATAAACCTCCTATCCGCACCTTGAAAAAAAAACCCTCGTTTTCTCAAATAAACCGCTCGCCTTATTAAACCAGAGCGCCGGGAGCAGAAACGATCCTTCCCCAGCACGCTTCAGCAAACTTTAACGTCGCCTCGTCCTCGCCCCTCCGATGCGCTTTATATACACACAATTCCAAGGCGAAAAAAAGGACAGCCAGCCGAGGTAGAGAGAAAAGAGGACTGAAGGCAGCTCTATCTGAAAAAGCGGCGCATTTGAGGTTAGACGATCGGCTCTTCCTCAATTGAAACCGACTCGATTTTCCCGCTCTATTTGCTCACTTTAAAATGCATTCAGAGCGACTCGATGCATCTCATCCGGCCCGAGTGCAATACAATTCGCCTCTTGGTCAGGTATACGTCTTGCTTCTTACTCTCCTTTTTCCCGGGCTGCGATTCCTTTGAGCTTTTAATGGCGCGTTGCTCGATTTTAAACGAAGGGGACGGGATGGTTTGGTAAATGTCGGGATGAAGGTGCGGAAGCGTTAATTTAATGTTGAAGTTGAATGCTATGTCGTTTAGATAATGGTATTGCATTTTTGAATTGGTTTGCGTTACATTTTCGAGGAGAATAGTGCAGTGAGATTTTATAAATTCATAAAATTTTGTAGGTTTTCTCGGGGAGAATGAAGGGGCTGTATTGAGGCTTCGTCTTGAATGGCCCACGGCTGACCTACATCGGCCTTAATCTACTTCCGGCAGGCTATTGAAAGTTTAGCGCAATTTTTGAAATTTCACGCACCATAAATTTCTATTTAGCTTTAATAACCTCGAGCAATTTAGAAAATAATCCATTCTTTCCCACAGGAAAAAAGAAGTATATCCTTACTATTATACAACCCACCACAAAAAAATTAAAAAATCTCACATACAAACCTACACGTAAATCAAAATTCCTAAAAAAATAACATATTCTCAACAAATCCGTTCCGCACCTTCAACTCAAACCACCCTTTCAAAATCCACCCCCCCCCCCCAAAACCCCCCGACCATCAAAACCCGCGAAAACTCAAGACAGCCGTCCGACAAGTTCGAGCTCTCGCGCACTTGTCGCCCCATTCATCCAGCCTTCCCGTCGGCGTTTCGATCTCGCGGCGGCGCCGATATCACGACTATTTTCGCCGACTTCCTTTTGCCGGTAATGCAACGGGGCCTGGCAATCTCCGCGTGAGATGCGCGTCGCCACCACCGCGCGAGATATCGAGTTTCGAACACACGTCTCGGGTTCTGCGATCGCGAGACGCAGATAGTAGCTGCCGGCTTTCACGCGCAGTACGATTGCAGTTAGCGATTGCCTGGCTGGAGGGAAATTTTCGAGGTGGAGATGGCTGACGGCTGGGGGATGCTGGTTTTGCGTTTTGGTTTTATTTTAGTCTGGGTGAAGTGTAGGAGTGGTGTGAGGGGTGGGTGATTGGGTTGAATTTGGAAGGATGCATTTTGAGTGGTTAAGATTGTGTGAATGGTTCGAGTTTTATTAAGTGCGGATAAAACTGCTTTAAAATAAAAGTCCAAATTTTCGATAAAACGAAAATATATGAGAAATCTTATTACCCAAAAATTTACAACAAATCAGTAACATCAATGCAAAACTTCCTTAAAATTCGCGCATAAACTTGATCAAACTCATCACATTAAATCCCGCATCCAGCCCA
>JAPYZB010000755.1:0-19536 GCA_030522745.1 Eupelmus kiefferi | reverse complement strand
CAGTACACAGGATTTCTGGGCAGAGTATGTTAACAGAATATGCCCAATGAACAGAAAATTTAGGATATTCTGGGCAACTTTATAGTCTATTTTCTACCATATGAAAAATTTTTCAAAAGTTTTAAAGAATTTTATTTATTGTCAGTATTACATAGATAGAACTTATGTCTTGTGTCATGTTATGACAGTAGATAACTATAGATAGAAAAATTTACATAATGCGTCAAACTTTGATCAAATCGAAAATCTAGAATTTTTTCAATATTTCATTTATTTAATTTATTTTAGTGTATATCACTTGATTTTTAAAACTCTACTATTAGAAGACGCTTTTAAAACATTTAAAATCATTTTTAAATATTTTTACAGCGTAAAAGCAGCTTCCATTAACATATTAAAAATTTTTTTTTAACCATTTTCTTTAAAGATTTAAAAAATTAAATTCGACGATAAAATTTTGTAAACGTTCTGAAACTTTTAAAGTAGAGCGTACCTAGAGATGTAGTAATAGATATACGTGAAAATTAATTGCATTGCAATTGTCTATCAGATATGCAAGAATATTTCACCACATATTCATATATAGATTAATTATTTGTCAATTTTAAAATAATTATATTTTCAACTAAAGTTAAAAATTAACTTACCAAAACAGCAGCGACACTCATAAACATAACTGTGAAACAAATAATTATGACGAATAAACTTGAATACGAATCATTAATTATGTTGTTGAATCTATTTCATTAAATATTTATATTAGATTTATGAGAAATGCTTAAATCATATAATAAAATTGATTATAATACTTAATATTATAATTCAATCATATTCCAGCTGGGATCCCGAGTATACCTTCTGTTTTTGGCCAAACTCCAGATCGATATTCTGGTGAATATCCAGATTGATATGCAAGTAGTCATCCTCGTAAAATATAAAATAAATTTTCAAGTTAAATTTTATTATTTTGTTATAAATCGATAAAATGACAAATGTATCGTAGAATAAACTAAGAAAATTATTCGACTGATTCAAATCAAGAGACTATTTAATAAATTGAGACATGTTAATAAAAAACAGTATTCTTGAATCACCCGAAGTTTTTCTCAATTTATACTACGATTTTTTATGATTTCCTCGGCATTAAGACAACGAAATAACAAAATTTGATTTAAGTCTACTTTGGATATCTGCTTGGAATTTATCCAAAAACAGGAGGTGTATGTGGCATCCTAGCTAGCGATTTTATAGAGGGCAAGTTTACAGCACTACTAACTAAATCTGTAAGAGTGAAAAATCATCTATTCTACGTAAAAAAAATCACTAACTCGAAGTGCAGATGCGTACGAATAAGTAGCTGTACTAGTACAAGAAAAGTGATTTTTGATACTCCGTGCGCGATACATGAGCGAGGAAGTGATTTCAACCTCGTGTGGCCTTTTCACCCTCGCTTCGCTCGGGCGCAAACGTCCACACGAGCCTGAAATCACTTTCTCGTACTAGTATCGAAATGTACTATTCAGCCTCATGTGGGCATTTGCGTTCAAGCAAAACGAAGGTGAAAAGACCCCTTGAGGTCGAAATTAGTTTTCGCTTATGTTGAATTAAATGTTCTGCAATAAATGTATCATTTTTCGTACTATAATAATTAGAAGAATTAATATTCACTCAACTCTATACTCTCTTTATGTAACATAATTGCTTTAATTAAAACATCATCTTCATAATGTTTTTGTACATCCAAAGACGAAGTAGCAATTTTAAGTCGATGCCTGAAACAATACAAATCTTCACTTGTTTCAATCAAATTTTTATATCATTAAAATTAAAAAATTATTGGTATGATTCATGTACTTTTTTAAATATTATGCTATAAAGATAAAAATAGAATAAAAGTATGAATCATAGTTCCCAACTCAAAAACACACATTACAAAAACAATTTAGTATTTTCGGTCTGTATATAATGAAAAGTATAATATGCAATAATATTTTTGTACATATGGAACGTCTCATATATTATGTTTGCTACCCTTGCCTTTTGCTCGGATCGCAATTTATACGTGCTATGAACCTGCCAAATTTTTATCTTCCTAATAGATGCATAATATAATATTATTGATAACTTACTTTACAATAGCAAGAATCGCAATACTTTGATGCATAATAACTGTAAACAAACTATCGATGCCGACAAATATAAATAAACTAAGACAACTAATAATTGACATATGTAATTGGATTTCAAAAAAGTATTCATCTGGATCTACTATATATTCAGCTCTTACAATCATCATTGTATTTCGAGATTCGTTCAATGGTTTAAAATAATCCAAAATTAGAGGCACATACGGAGTTATGGCCAAAATTACTGCAGTAGACAACATATATACTAAAAATATATATTTAAATATCAAATAGTTCTTATGTAATCGAATTATATTTGAATCGACGAATTACACTTGCAGTAAAAAAATTTCTATTACAGTCAATATTATATACCATTATAAAAAATTATGATAGTTTTTTTTTATTATATTTGGTTTATAAATATCTCTATTAAATATTTCTATTTTTAAACTTCATTACTATTTTTCTTAAACAACACATTATAATATTCAAATTCTCATCATAAAGTCTAATAATTTTCGTTTTAATTTTTATTTTTATATATTGAATGATGCCCACTTTTGTTTATTCTTTTAAATATATTTTATAATTATTGTTTACAGTGTTTTATTTTTTACATTGAATTCGAAATCGAGATTGACTCCATCATTTTTCACTCAACTCTCATATTTTTGATTCGCTCTGATTTTCTTTATTATGAATATTATCGTATTTTTCGCAAATGCGCAAACGTATAAATAAAAATTATACGTTTTATTATTTTTTCATCCTTCACAGGATAAATATTTAGAATAGGGCGAAAATTTCAATTTTTTCTTTTCCATCAAGCCTAAAAGCAATTTGGCTTTTATTGCTTCAAAGTTGCAGAGAAAAAAACATACTGAATCTGGACTGGTAGGTTGTAAATGAATTTCGCTTAATTATTCCCATATTTAGTGTGATTTATTTTGTTCATTTTAAGGCTGGTGTATATCCTATATAAGTGTATATCAGAGATACCATGCACAGTACAATATTTACCTGTTTTTAATTTACTTTTATACTACTGATTTTGTTTTTATCAGTGTAACTCCGTTTTAATTGATTTATATTATATTTATATGTCCTAGTTTTAAATGTGTGACACCTATTTACTGTTTTAGGTGTGATATAAGTTGTATAATTTTTGGATTTAATTATGTAATGATAATTATATATAATAATTATATATAATTATATATACAACATTTAAATGTTGTCGTTTTATTTATCTAACATACAATAGAAAATATTATTAAAAGTCAGATACGTACTGAAATACCCATAAGATTTTGTTTTTCCCAATGCAGCATACTTTAACATAATTTTTCTTTCTTCTAAATCATTTATAGATAACCAATTTTTTGCGATCTTTCTTAAAATAATTCGTAGCTTTATAATGTAAAATTTATAAAAAAAAATATACATATATAAAATCTTAAATTGGACAAAGCTATTATTAAAATAATTATAGATAACTTTTAGTATATGAAATAAAGAAATAATAAAAACCTTCTTATGGGCTATAAGAGTAACTATAAATTTTAGAAGAATTCCTTGCATATACACTACTCCAATTATATTTTCGCAGCAAATATCAAAGTTCAAACCACACCATATTCTCATACCATTAACCTATACAATATATACGTATTAACGTTTGATTATGTTTCTACAATCGAGAATAAATAATCATTTTAGTTATTTGTTAATTTGACTATTAAAATTGTTTAATTTCTTCTATTTGTTTTTCAAGTATTACATTAGTTTACTTCAATAAAGAGGATTTGTAATAATTCATATAAAAATCTATACATCTATAAATGTTAAAAAATCTTACAAATGGTATGTCCAAGGAAAAAATGCAAAAATATACAATTAAATGTCGAAGATATGCTCTAGTTCCAGCATTTCCATAAGGCCATAGCCCTATCACTTGTAAAAGCTGTTTTGGTAGACTGAAAAAATGATTATTCCATTCGCGGTCTACTAATGTATCATCCAGAATAATATTGTCCATCCTTATTTATAAAGTTAGTATAATTGACTAATGCAGAAAAACTATTGTTGTCACACATTTAAAATTAAAAAATGTAAGAACTTTTACAGCTGCATATACTGAAAAATTTGAATAATATTCAAGAGGGTTAGAAAATATTAAAGTTTTATACTCCTAAAACCGAATGATTTAACAAACCTAATCATCAATTCGTGCTAATAAATAGATTAATTACAAAAACAAATCTTATTAAGCTTTCATCAATCGAGATTTTTTCATTATTTGAAACAAAACAAAACTCTAACCACGTTTCATACGAATTATTATTTAAAATAAGTTTTAAAAATATTTTGAAAAATTTTTAGACAAAATTCTGATTCTTAGATAATCTTATTTTTAGACAAAATTCCATGATTTTAATAATTTAAGTAATTTAAAATAAGTATTTTCTAAGTTTATTGTAAATTGTTTAGATTAACTTATTGTCGCTAAATTTTAAAGAAGAGAAACTATTTTTACACATTCACAATTCAAGACTATCGACAAAAGATCAAAATAATGTATAACTTTTTTCAATATTTCGATATTTATAACACCTATTGCGGTCTACACAATTTCATATTTCAAAGCAATGCTTAAAAATTCAATTGTGAATCGAGAGAAGGGTTGTTCAATTTACAGCTCGGTATTTCCTCGTAGCCATTTACTCTAGTACTCTGTATGGTTCTGTATTCATCAATTCTATTAATAATTGCATGAGAAAACTGGCAAGTTTTCTAATTTATAAATTAGCGAATATGAAGAAAATAACAAATATTGATGTTAAATATGAAAACATATTTAAAAATAGTTTTTATTATAAATAATAATTATTAATTAACGTTTGTAATTGAAAATTCTGTTAGACCACTTTCAAAATTTGCGATGTTCGAAATTAATACACTTGCACTTTGAACGACAAAAAATATAGCAACTTTTAAAATATTTATATGCCCTTACAATTAAACCCACGTGCCGAAAATAATTGTTAATAAATAGTATGTATGTATTTATTTATTTCAGCCTATTTGGCCTAGAAAGATTGTTAATAAATAGTTTATTTTCTATTTATATACAAAAATAAATGATTTTCATTGAATTGAATAATTAAAGTTTTACTAATATATTCTTTAAATAAACAAGTGAAGCCACCTCGGTCGAAGTATTAGAAAGTTTAGTAAGACTTCCTAATATCTGGAAAGATATTTGGAATCACAACAAAAATTATAAACAAAAAAGAAAGTATTGAAGAAAGAATCCTTCAACAATTAATTTTGTGTCCATAAAAATTATGAATTAGTATAGGTACTAAAATGTAATTGGTAGGCATTAACAAAGCATTCATTTATAAGTTATTGAGGACTAACTTAAATTAATTTACCTTCTAGTAAATCATTTATAATAACCTCATGAATTCTTTATGAATACTAATGAATTCTTTATGAATACTTATGAATTCATTATGATTACTTATAAATTCTTTGTAAATATTTATGAATTCTTCATAAAACCTTTTATGAATGATTTTTTAATATTTAAAAGTAAAAATTATCTTATTGGACTTATATCAATTACAAGTTAATATTTATTTAATTATTAAAACAAATTAAGCAAGCGAGTAGCATTTATATAACCGCATAAAGGAGTTCACTTAAAGTAATTATAGATACAATTAAAATGCATTGTTTTATATTCATCCTTTTTTTGTTTAATATACAACATTAACTTCGATTTCTAATTCTATATTCTATCCTAATTTAAATAATATGATAGTTGAATTTCTATAGTGCGAATGTGAACCACAAATAACGACATAGTAGATTTTATTTCATACGTACGGGACGGAATCAAAGATTGAGATGTGTATCTTATTTATATTTTATAACAAAATTAATGGGGTAATGTGTTGCAAGAATGAAGTCCTTAAACCTGTGAGTGTGATTGTATATGCGATGCTGCCATCTGGGGTTCGCATTCGGAAAAATATTTTTAAAGTTATCTACACTTTTTTAAAGATAATCAAATACTTACTAAAACAAGAGATTAAATAATTAATCAAATCGTTAATTTAAGTTATACTTAAATTAAAGATAAAATCCAGTTGAATATGTGCTGTTTACCTCCTTAACTATAGAGGTATAACTACTATTTTGTTACTAGTGATTTAAAAATGGCCTTTTTGACCCTTTATCGTGAAAATTAGTTTTTAGCTGAAAAATTTAATAAAAAAAAAAATGAGCTATTAGAAATTGAAACTTTTGACTAATTATAAGAATATTTTAAAACAAGTTTATAACATTTGAAATTAGAAAAAATAGAATTATTTTATTATAGATAGATTTTGTAGATGTGTTTCTAATTCTCGCTTACTCGTGGATTTAAACATTTAGTTACATATAATACGTAATCAAATACATCAAATTTAATTTGTGATTTGAAAATTAATTCATAAATAAAATTTGATTTGTTAATTAAAACGAATTAGATTTAATTTCTTTAATTATTGATGATTTAAATTTAAAATTGATTTAAATATTTGTAACTCTGTATACGTAATTAATTATCTCTTACGTATATTAATTTATAAAGAATTGTTGAAATTTGGTCGTGAGCTAAAATGTTATGATACTTTATTAACTCACAGACAAAGACAAAACACAATATTGATAATCTATAATTATGTCACGATGAAACAATGTTTGATGCTGACAAATCGACGTATCAATTAAATAATCCTTATTGTATTGCAGAAATTAATAAATAATACAATTATCTTATGTGTATTCAAATAAAAAGAAATTTTCTAAGTACTTAAGTGTTCAAGTTTTCTTACGTCTTTAAGTACGTATTTCAATAATTTTTTATTAATGTAAGCAACTATTGAACTTTTACCACGTCTGCATTATCTATGCAAAATGAATTTTTTTTTTTAATTTTTTTTTTTTAATTAGTTATATTTTTTCTAATGACTTATAGCACAAAATTTTTGAAAAACTTTATTAAAATGTGTTTATTGAAACCTTGTTACCTTTCTAATAAGTTATTACAATGTAATAAAAACGTTATTAAAACGTCGCCAAAGTTCAAATTTTCAAATTAAAATTTTTTGAAAATTATTTAATCAATCAAAGAAGTTGGGTAAATTCCCTATATAAGCACATCAAATTTGCTTTTTCTCATTTACTATACATACTTAATCAATCCATTTGCATACAATCAAAAATATTAATATGTTTCTAGTTTATAAAAAATAAAAGAAAATTAAAATTTCTAAATTAAATATTTAACTTTATTACTGTTTTGTTGAAAAGTAAATTTAAAAAATTTGCTCATTCTTTGTCAGCTTGCAATAGCTATACCGTTATTTTTTTCTTTTTTTTTTGAAAAATAAAAAATGTGTATAAATATATTTATTTTTTACAGTATAAAAAGTATTTTATACAAAAAAGTAGTCTTATGAGTTAGTTAATTTAATATTCATATTATTAAAAAATTATTAATCTAATATCACAGTCGTCAGGTACTCTCGATTGGCGGATAATCCGTGCATCATTCCTGAAAATGAAAAAGATCGTATTAAAGCAAATGGATTATGGATAGTGCTTGGATCATGGGAGTCACGTCGTTGTATGAGAAGTATTAAGTGATGTAAAAAAATAAACCCTTGAGTAAATGCTTGTATACAGTTTGTATTTGATTCTGTATCTGTTGCGTATATCATTATGTGACGGCAAAGTCACTGTTACAGTCATATAAAAGAGTGGTTCATCACTCTTTTTAAAGTCGCTCGAAATAGATTTTGCGATAGATCCATCGTTTATCAGTATGAAAAATTATACAGCGCACGCGCTTTTTTTACCTCTTTCATATTTTAATATTATTGTAATTTACAGTTTTAAAGACATTGGTGTATTTTTTTTTGTTTTTTTTTGTTTTTTTTTTTTTTGAAGGTTCTCACATGTCGCATATATTGTACTCGTTTCTGACGCCGTCGCTCGTTTTACAGTTTTACACACAGTAGATATAGTAATAAATCTTCAATAAATTTGGAACATTAAACGAATATAGAAAATTTGTAAAGTAAATTATCAGTAAATGTATATAGTATCCCTGCATGAAAGAGTATAACCGTAGACGATGCGAACCGGCCAGTATCTCACCTGAATCACCTAATTTATTTAAAAATATCCTTTATTTTGCATGACTCTGTAGCGCACGACTAAACTAATCACTAAAGCCGCGTAAAACACCGATACGTCTTCAAAATTAGATTTTTTTTAAACAAAAAATCAACTATAAAATAATCAAGTAAAAAATACATGTTGAACATCGAGAAAATGCGCAGTTTAAATGTATCTCGAGTCCAATACTCTTTTTCTACTTTAAATTCCTTATGTAAAAGTTGATATATATAACGTTATATATACGATTGTTTAGTAATTGAGACATTTAGCCTTTTTAGCCAATAATTGAGTAACATTGTTAATCACATTTTTCAATTCTCCTGGAGTTTTTAAATTATAATATTAGAGGATAATTGAATCCTTTCAAAATTAACCATACAATAATTACGAATAATTATTTCTCTACACATATAAATTTCATATGTCAAATGTATTTAAGATTGTGTATTAAGTATATAGTGTATGTGTATATTTATGAAAGTTCACACAAATATATATATATATTTATATATACAATTATGAATTTTATAAAAATTATCAAAATACTTTCAAGAATCGATCGCGCATCTGTGATTACTATTATTTTTCATTTATATATGACAAATTTTTCACTTTGTCTTCGCACCCTTAAATTTTTTTAGTTTTCGAATTTTTCTTTTCTTAAAAATGCCTTTCTACATACTTTGTATGTATTTTCGTTATCCAATGACTGCGTCGCAATTATCACGATTGCGCGAAGTTTTATAGCACAGGCACGCTTAAAATAATACGTATTACCGTGATGTCCGGTGTCAAGTGTGATGATAAGCAAGGATAAAGAAAAGTAAAAGTTTTTCAGTTAATGTTGAGATGTGACGAACGTAAACAATAGTTAAAAGTAAGGATGGTCGTGGTAGTTTCTTCTGTTGCAGGCTCGACGTGGTCAAGTGAGTCTTTAAAATCGTCTCAATTCGTGGCGTGCGTCCTGCATTTGTGTATTACCAGTCGGTCTGCGAAGACAAATAGAAATATTACATTCCCATGAACTTCATGTAATGTGAACAATGAAGATATTGAATAATGTTTATATTTCTTTCGTGATCTTAAAGTTCAATAGGTACCCATTTATCCATTGTACTTTTTTGTTTGTTGATACTTACAAATTACTAAAGTTAATGTTCATCTTCATCCATTCTTAAGCGTTTTCTTCGATCGTCACCGACATTACGCTCTTCAGCCTCTAGAACCTTTAAACGGGATCCACAGATTTCTTGTCCATGAAGAGCCTGTTAATTATATAAATTTAATATTTGTAGGAAAAAACTTCTAAATTATAGGAAATATTATTAATAAGCAAAAAATACCTCAATAGCTTTATTGGCACTCTCAACAGTAGCATACTTGGCATAACCACAATTTTTACCCGGAAGCATGTAGACGTCAATTAGGTTTCCAAACCTACAGAATGCATCTTTCATGGCATAAATAGGTGGTACTGGAGGTCCGCATACAATAAAACATCGTTTTGCAACTTCTGCATCAATACAGGCCATTGGTTGAATTGGAGGTAGTTTGCAAATTGAATGATCTAGAGCTGAAATTCAAGTAGCATATGTTTGAAAATTATCCTTTATAAGTAACAATAATACAAAAACTAATGGTTTTCAACTCACAAGGAGGTGTCAATCCTGCTGCTTGAATAAGTGATGTTGCTTGTGCTATAGTCTCTGCCAAATGAGCCAAATCAGTTCTCGCTGCAACAACACCACCTGGAGTTGCAATGTTATTACTAGGGATACCTTGTTTCAGGCCAGGTTTTTGAGGTAATGCTCCTGTCAAATCTGGTTTGACTATCATTCTGTGACCAAGGGGATATTCAAAACCATGAAATTTTTCTCTTGCATATGCAGCAGCACAAGGATTTGTGTAAACAACAGTTGCTTGACCTCGAGGCATTCTGTATCTGGCATCTGTTTTAAGGTGACAATAATCCATACCAGGTACAATGTCAAATAACTTCCATAATTGGTCTTGATTCAAAGCTGGATGTGCTATGACTTGAAGTTTTGTGTAACCTTCAGGATTTGAATAGTTTGCTGCAATTTCTAATCCAATATTGTTTTTTCCGTAATTATTGGAATAATTTGTATTATTTGAATTATCGTAACCCATGGACATTCCATTACTGAATTTTTGATCAGGATCAGGCTTGGGTTTTTTTGGCTCGGCAAATACAGCTTTGTACTTTCTGTCGCATTCTTCAAAGGCTTTTGCGGCACTAGAAACTTTCTTAAATTTAACGTAACCAAAACCTTTTGATTCATTTGTGTTTCTGTCTTTAACCACCGTAACATATTCAATAGCCCCAAACTTGGAAAATTCTTGTTGAAGCTCAGTATCTGTCATGGACTTTGGTAAGACACAGAATAATCGAACCCAACGTTCTTCTTCATTTGTTTCTCTGACAGATCCTTGATCTCGACTATAAAAATAAAAATCAAATTCTACTTGCTGTGTATATGGTCAAGACCACTTTTTGGATAACCTCTTTACATATGATTAGAAATTGTCTGACTCACAGGTATTATAAACTGACAGTTCTATTTTAGTAGGACCAAAATGACGTGACTCATGAACATATTTTTTTTTAATTCTAGGTTATTTAAATAATTAGTTGAATTAAATAAATTTGTTTACTAATAAAGCCTGATATTCTACTTAATTTACAAAAAACATAATTAAAAAAATTATAATTTACGTGATAATATTGGATTAGTAATTAAAACAAATACCTTGAACATAAAATAAAAGTCACATTTAATGTATGATGTTAATAAAGGTATTATTGATTATTCACATAAGGTATATCTACAAGAACTAAGTTCACATTATCATGGCAATCAAGCCTCATCAAAGCAATCAATAAAAACAATTCACCACCAGCGTTGCACCCAACTCAAGAAAAACAGAACTAAAATTACAGGTTATATGGTGCCCGCTTACTCATTTGTTAAAAATGAAGCTCATCTAAGTGAATGAAATTTTGGTACCGTTTCAAACTGTCAAGCAGTAAACATAAGAGCTTATATCTCACTCACTTGGACGCAATCATGACTTTTATAGGCCTGCCGACGGAGCCGAGCATCTTGCCGTTCATCTCCTCCAGGGCGAAAGCCGCCTCGGACGTTTTCGAGTACTTGATATACGTGACTCCTACGTAGAACAAAACAAAACCAACGATTAACACCCAAACTCAACTCCTCGTGCACTCACATCCAAAAAAAGCGCCGAAAACAAAAAAACGTGCTCCAAACGTGCAGACAGCCTACCTTTATTTTCGCCAGTGTTCCGGTCCTTGACCACCCAGATGTCCTCGATCTTGCCAAACTTCTCGAAGGCCTTCCTGAGCTCGTCCTCCTCCAGGCTCTTGTGGCAGATGACGAAGAGCCTCGAGTTGGGCGGGTCATCGTTCTTCGATCTCAGGTCGCTGTTGCCGTAGTAGGAGTCCCCTCGCTCGCGGTGGTCAGCCATTTTCAACGCACGCTCTCTCAGCTCTCCCTCTGCAGCGCGCCTCGCCGCCACACAGACGAGAATGAGGAGACAGAACGCCGCGAGAGAAAGAACCCACGGCGGCGACTGCGGCGCCCCGACTTCTGCTCTATGGGCTCTCTCTCTCTCTGCGTGTGTGCAGGCGTGTATACACACGAACGACGGCCGCGCCGGCTCCGACGATCAGCAGCCGCTATTGGCTCACGCGCCGACTTTGGCTCTATATACGTGTGTGTGTGGATGTGTGCGTGCCGCCGCCGTCACTGCGATAACGCGCAAATGTGCGTATAGACGGCCGCAGAAGGGCTTCTCTTGGCTTTTTCCTCCTTCCTTGCGATCGCTCCTCCGGTGTAAGTGTATTCTCAGCTTCTTGGCTCTGTAAAGACAAATGTATGGTTATTAGTCGGCGTGCTGGGTCTATATATACGTAGAGGGGCGAGTCTGATCGAAAGTCTCGTCGATGTGGTTTAACAGAGCGGCGATTGTTGTTTTTTACATATATATACAGGACCATCTGTGAATTCGATGCGCGTAAATGTAAATAAATGTATCAGGCTCGACGCCGCCTTGTGAAAGGCGTGCACTTTTACATAATGCACGACGACCCCCCTGCATATGCATGCGAATTATGTAATTCAAGACGCTCCGAGGATGCAGAAATTGTTGAATGCGAGAAAAGCTGGCTAAATCTAATTATTTTCCAAGTCGCTCGAGGTTTCTAAGGAGTTATGACGTTACGTATTGACAAAGTGAAATTTACAGTTTTTTTTTCTTTTTTTTTTCTTTTTTTCTCTTATAAGGCTAGAAGAAAGTAGATCCCGCTGGGCTAGAGTGAAATAAGTTGACGGCTTGACGGGCCAGAACGGTTCGCGGCTTGAGAGCATTATATAATTTCTATATTGGCAAAATATAAATAACAAAGGCATTCCTTTAACTTTTTTGTCAACAAGTTTGATGGTTTTATGATTTTAACGTGTAAACAATGGAAATTTTTGTAACAAATGGAAGGAAACAAGAGAGGATGGTTCCTTGTGTGTTTTTGCTCCAAAATGAATTTTGGAGCAAGTTCTTATATTCTGTTTCTTTTTAATGTAATTTTATTGTTACTGATAATAGTAAAACTTTGTTTGGAAAAGCTGATGTAATTTTCATAAAATTTCAAAAGTTTTAGATTTTTTAAATTATTCTTTTAACTCTGGTAACTTACCTTACCACCTCAATTTTTTTGGATTTTAACTTTTAAATTACAAGTTAACACGTTCCAAAACGAGTTTTTGCATATTTAAATTACTGTGGCAAAGAAAGAACATTAAAATATATTTTAATTAACACAATTTGTTTATAACAAACGATGAATAAATAAACAAACACGTTCTTAAAAAATCGCGTTATTTTCGTAAAAGCAAATATGTTTCAAAAAATTAAAAGAACGCAATCTGTCACTTTGTTATTTTCTAAAGAACAAATTAAGCATTTTATTTCTTTTAAACTGCTGTTTGAAGTTAAAACGACTGAAAGTATGTATAAGATATTCATGAACTTGCGGTTTTTTAATTCGCACGGCAGCTAAGTGGAAAGTCTCGAGATTATCCTTATTAGCATGAATAATATATTTTTTAAATCAGTAATAATTATGTTAAACACATGTTTTGAAAAAATATACTCGGAACCCTGTATATCCATCGTTTCTGCCGAACGCACCTCAAACGCACTCGCACTGCGTAAAACATTTATCATTTACTATAGTAAGTTTTCTCGTCTCTATCAAACCGCCTTAATTTCCTCATGCTAAATTATTTACAAACTTAAATACTTAATACCAAGCGCTTCAACTTTCCAGTGCAGCGTGAAAAACAAATTTCACAGTGCAGCTCAATAAATCACACCAAGGCTAACAAAGATAATCTTGTAAACATTACTTGCACACTCTCACACCAGCATTCATATCTTAACAATACCAAAAAAAGAATCTACCTCCTTAATCACTCGCAAACACCGGCAACAAACCCACCAACAAAAAAAAACCCAAAAAAGCTCTCTAAAAAAACTTACTTTCCTCTCCCTCCAAGTGCGTCGGCTCTATCCGCTCTGATTGAATTACTCTCCTCTCCAGCTCGCCGACGGTCCCGGCCTCTTCGTCATCGGCGCGTTTACGTTGGCGCCTGCGTGTGCGAAAAAGTCTATCGCAGAAACGCGTGCGTGCACTCACACACTCAGCTGATACGCGTATACACAGAGCCTCTAGGGGAGGCCGCGCGCGAGGGGTTAAAGGACGGCGCGAGCTCGCCGGTGCGCGCCGCCGGCGGGGCTGCTGCAAAAGGGATGAAAAAGGAAGAGAGCGCGCCCCTACGGCGCCGCGCGTCTCTCTAATATATATCTATACGCGTATATATAATTCCGGCTCGTGTCGCCGAGACGACTATATACGTTTTACGTGTGTGTATATAGGTATATAGAAGTGTGTATACGTGCGGTGTATCGTGCGCGCAGTGCCGAGAGCGACTGTGCCGGGCTTCTCGGCGCGACTGCCAGCGTAGCCGCGCGGCTGTATACGCGTGTGCATAGGAGAAAGAGAGAGGTGGATATATATGTCTCTTGGACGAGTCGTTGGTGTTTTATTCGACTCTGCGCGGCGATCCTCCGTTAGCTCGCTCTTTTCTCTCCTTCGGCACTCCTTGCTTAGCCTCTCTTTTCTATACCTCCCAGATTATGTGGGAACACTGCCTGTGATTATGTAGTTTATTCGACCAGTCGTCTTTCTCTCTGTCATTAGCGCGTAACGCTCCGTGTACACAGTCTCTGCCTACGAACTGTCCCCTAGGGCGCAATGCGATACGTATGTGTCTCTTCCGGCCAACGGGACGCTCTCTTCAATTTTACGGGATTATGTTTTCCGCCGATGCTAAAAACAGCGGGGGATTCGTAATTGCTGAGTGTTTTTCGATTCGGAGGTAATTTTCGCTTGGAGTATTGTTTTATCCTAGCGGAGAGATGGACGCGGGAGCGCTTGTATATCCGAGAAGCGAGAAATTTACGCGGCCGCGCGCGCGAATTCGCGGAGAGAGAAAATAACGGCGCTCCGCGCGTTTTCTTCGGCCACATCGGACTTGTCCCCTACGGGCGTGTGTGTATATGTATTACGCGACCCGAGAGAGCTCGCTTATACACTGTCTCTTTACTCTTTCCGAAAATCAGGCGCTGATTTACGAGCGGGCTGTTTTGTCGAAATGTATAAGCGCCGTTTGTTCCTCGCAGTGGACAAACTGGCAGATTTGTTAATTAATCGAGTATCCGTGAGCTCGGGCGGACTATTTTAACATCAAAGTTTACGGGCCCGGTGTATACACGTTGTTTGAGAAACGCGATACGGCGATGGGGTATATTAATCGCAGAAATTTCGAGCCAGCGAATTTCTGAGAGGTGACGCCCGGTGATATATTAACGTCGGGCTACTTGCGGCACTTTTATCGCAGGGCTGTATAGCTATAGGGAATATCAGCGAGATATTTCCGTAAAGTTAGACAGAAAGCGAGGCGCGCAGGTACCGGAATGGCCTAATTTAACAAAATTTCATTTCGTAAAGGCGTAATTGATTCCTCGACGACCATTAGCAGATGACAAACTGTTTTGTTTTCTTCTTTTTTCCTCTCTCGACGAGGGGTTGGATAGCGCTATTACGTCATCCTCGATTTTGATTGAATCCTCTAAAAATACACGAGGGCCGTATCAGCCAGCATCGACCCCACAGCGCGAACGAAGAGCTTCCCATGACTAATCCTATACTATACTTACACAACTCGTATATATATACAGAAGCGGGCAAACACTATACTTCCCGCAGCGGCTTATCTAGCTCGATTCTCCCCTTCGAATAAGCACATTTCCAGATTACAGCCTTTTACCATCTTCCCACAACAAGCCCACACTTTTCCCAACTACACATATTTTCTTATACAAACGTTCTCCTCACGCGATGCGAAAACGAATCCGTTAAAGGTCGCCCTTGGAAAAACCATATCTCGAGCCTTTCGCGCTCGGGCTCGCACACGCGCGACGACAATAACTTTCGATCTCGGAATCGAACGCGCGGCCCCTGGAATTCGGGCATCGCTCGATCAGGGGGAAAAAAAGTTAAAGAGCCCGAGTGCATCTCTCGGCACTTGAGTTTAAAAAGAGTCAACGACCCGCGCCTCGAATTGCCGGGCGCGCTCCATGAAATTTACATAATTCCGGTGAACTGGTCAGTTCGGGCCCGTTTTCTTCCTTCTACGCGTCAAGCCGGTAGGTGCTACATACACACTTTATTTTTTATTTTCCCCCCGTCGCCGCCTTTCCTCTCCTCTATTCTTTCGACTCGTTAAACGGCTGTACCGTTGCGCGAGTGGGCCAGGCGTGCGAGTCTCGCAGAGTGAGAGGATCGAGAAAATTGACTCGCGAGCCTGCCAAGAGCTGCCTTTTCTTACATAACTTTTCTATACGGGAAGAGCGCGCTCTCGTTTTTCTGATGATCGAGCGACGTTTCGCCGCCTTTACGCAATCCCGCGCGGCGATCGAAATTCGCGCCTGCGCAACTCGGCGATTTTATACCGCCGGAAAAAGCGTCCGAAGATTTTTTTTTTGTTTAAGGGGGAATCGAGGGAATGCCTGGGTTATTATAGGCGTCGCCGGCTGAAAAATTCGCGATATCCGCTGGATTAACAGTTCGCTGATGTAACCGAGCCGATGAATAACAGTAAACCACACTTGAAAACATTTTTCTCAGCCGCGGCATTCCGACGAAAAGTTGAAACGAGCGCTTCTGTACGAGCGCGCGCCTAAGCGTATTAGCATGTAAATAGCCGCTCGTCGGCATCCGCGTAAAATGGAATCGCTCGAAAAGGGAGCCGGAAAATTAAATACCCACACGCTCCAACTAAATTGAGCGATAAATTTTGAAGCCTCGAGAGAAAAACAGATCATTTCGCTCGATATGAATAAAAGTCGTAGGAAAAAGGGAAAAGCGGATAACGAGACACGCTCGTTAGGCCCGGCAACGAGCGAAAACGGGCGAAAAACGCGGGGGCGGCGCGCGTGGGTGTATAATTTAACGGGCCGTTTCCCTCGGCTGTTTCACTTCTCCGCGGTCAGCTCGCTATGTTATTAAGCGAACGCGCGACGGATCGTCGCATCGAAAGTACAATGCTCGGAGAAACGTCGCTTCCTATACTAATTATATTGTCTCGAGACTTTCTTTTTTTTCGCGGATATAGGCGATTATGGTAGCCTCGACGTGTTACTGTCCTTGCTCGTTTTCGAGAGCTGGGAGAGCGATGTGTTTAAAATTCCGCGGACTCGTTAGCCTCGCTCGCTTTTCTTGCTTCTTTGCAGTGGAGGCGCGTGAGAGAGCTAAGGCTGCGCTTTTTACGCGAGCTGAGGTAACTGTGCTGCTGCTGTGTGCGAATGTTATGCGCTGCGAGGGTCGTTGAAATTGCAAGTGCGCGAGCGGCCTTCGGATGGAAAAGTTTTCGTGATGGATTGGTGAGGTGTGGAAGGAATCTTTGGGTTTTGTTTTTCTTTTGCGCTGGATTTGTTCTTTTGCTTACGAGGCTTTGGAATATATGTTAATCGGCGAGTGCTGAGTAAGCGAAAAGAAGCGTTACAATAGATGTGCGGAAGTGTGTTTTGCTTATGGAATATGCATTATTATCGCATATGCATACACTCTAAAAGTTAAGTTGTGAAAATTTACTCCTTATAAAGAATATATTTTAAAATTTACTCCTCATAAGGAGTAAATTTTGTTAAATCAAAAAATAAGGAGTAAATTTTGTTAAATCAAAAAATGTTCTCCTTATAAGGAGTAAATCTCGATAAGAAGGGAATTTTGGCAGAGATTTACTCCATAACTTTTTGAAAACACTTTTAGAAAATTGATTTGAATGGTCTTGAATGTATATAACAATTCTTAATATTAAAAATGCTTTTGGGTCAGTAAATAAAAAACAGCAAAATTAAAGAATCTAATATATAAATATGACTATTTATCAAAAGACATAATTACACGCAATAAATTCGAGAAATATAAATTTTAAAAAGCTCTTATACGCATTATCTCAAAGATAAATTTTTTTTGTCATGATAAGGCAACCTTTCATCACATTCGAATCCTACAATAAGTAGCGCTCCATGTATAAATTAAATACGCCCATGTTTGTTTACATACAATATGAATACTCTACGACCCAGCGTAGGGTGAACGCACGCGTTCAAACGGTTCATTTACCGAATGTTACTTACTATAATAGAAATGACGAACAATATGGCTTTTCTAATTGAAACAAAAGTCAAAAATGACTTAAATAACACTTGTTGAATAAAATCAATTTAAAATAAAATGTAAATAAATATTGCACTACACTTTTTGTAATATTATTAAAGTTATTAAAATTTAATCTAAAATCATTGTATAATATTTTAATTTGGCACGTGAAAAATATTGTTTTTACAAAGCTGTACTATTTTTAGAGCGAATATATAAATAATTATTCAAATTAAAGAATTATGCAAAATTCTTTGCGCAAAAAAAATAACTTCCGCTTAAAATAATTTATACAAAGTCGGAAATACTTTATGTATTTAAAAATTTTTAATTTTTTTTTATAGTTTCAGTTTTTTTTTAAAATAAAATATTAATTATCAATATTTAAAAGTCATTATATTTGAAAAAAATTAATTGAGATCTTACTTAACTACTATAGCCTTAAAAGTATATTAATTAGTATAGCAAACTATTATGATACAAGTTATGGAATGATGACTTTAATTGATAATTAATAAAAGTTCAGACTTATTTCAGCAAGATACTAAGTATATCCTAATTCAGTCGTAACTTATGAGCCAAACAATTTTTCAACGCTTTTTGCACTTTCTATAATAAGAATAAATTATTCAATATTCGCTACATAAAGTCGTACAACTATAAAGGCACTCGGGATACAACAATCTCTAAGCTATATATTTCCACCTTTTTGTTCGCCATCCCCACGCTATATGGAATGATTTTCTCTCTTATGTCAGAATAATTAAGCGTCGTACGTCGAGGCAGAGACGTTTCCACCGTGGCCAGTCCAATTGGTGTGGACAAACTTGCCCTCCTGGCCGAGCAATTCGTATGTATGCGCGCCGAAGTAGTCTCGCTGAGCCTGCAGCAAGTTAGCCGGCAGAAGCGGTGCCCGGAAGCCATCGTAAAAGGCGAGTGCCGTTGAGAGTGTCGGCACAGCTGCGCGAATACTCGCTTGACAATCCTTCATAGCTTTGGCGAAGAAATCGTCTAGAAGCAGGTTCGTGAGCTTTGGATTTTTGTCGAAAGCTTGCTTGATGTTACCCAGAAACACGCTGTAAAGTTCAAAAAAAAATTTTTTTTAACATATTTTAAATAATTATTACAATATTTTTGTATACAAAATTAAGAATTTAAAAAATTTTTAATCAAATATCAATAAATTTATAAAAAATTTTTAAAAACTAAAAAATTATTTTTTACAAATAAATAATAAATTACTGTACCTTCTAATAATACAACCACCTCTCCACATAAGTGCAATGCCACCATAATTAAGATTCCAATTATGAATTTTAGCAGCTTCTCTCAAAAGCATAA
>JAPYZB010000754.1:0-19657 GCA_030522745.1 Eupelmus kiefferi | reverse complement strand
ATTGGGATATGTCTTTAGTTGTTAAAATTATATATATTTAATTTAAGGAATGATAAAAAAATACTGTTTTGTAAACTTGAATAATTCAGTTTAGAAAAAATGTTCATTAATCTGATAACAAAGATAATTGATTAAACAAAAGAAATTAAATTTCACTTGCTTTTTGCAGAATTAAAAAAGATTAACTCTATCAAAAATTATAACAGTTCACAGTTAGGTTTAAAATGTGCGCAGATTTAGAATTAAAATTTCGTACGATTTTTTAAGAGTATTTCCGTTATTTAAGTTTGAACTGTATTAACTTTTGAAAGAGTTAATCTTTTTTAATTCTACAAAAAAAGCAAAATAAAATCTTGCCAGAAAAAATAAAACTGTTCTAGTTTAATTTTCTCTTTTAGCAGATGTATATTCAGTTTTCACAAGTTTTAGAAACAGAATTTTTTAAACATTTTCTAGAAGGAAATCTGAATATATCAAAAGCTTAAGTTTGTTAATTCAATAGGGTTGGATATGATGGATTCTTTCACATATGGATATTTAAAAAGATCTAGATCCAGAAGCCTGACAGTCTCTTAGCAAGATATATGATTCTGGATATCTTTAATTATTAAGGTTTTTTTAGTTAACGAGACTCTTCTGTGCTAGAATGTTAAACTTTTATTATAAGTACGTGTATAAGCAAAAGTATACATCTTTAATCTTCAATGATTCTCAAGTATCATAGCTTTAGTTACTAAAATTCTAAAAATCTTTCTTAATGTTGCTCTTAAACTTGTAATTTAAATGATACTTAACTTACGCAATAAAATTTATAATTTTACAACTTATATCAAATTTGCAGTTGCGTAATTTTACGCTTGGAGAGAAAGACAAGAAAGTGCCCTCAGGGAATAAACTTAAAAAGTTCACACTGTTGTCGTTACGAGTTCGTACTATACTGAATTAAAGGCACTAATGGAAAAAATTTAACCTATTAACATTAATGCGAAAATGTTAGTATTAGGTACTGAGAAATTTGCGCGTTCATATAGGCATTGAAATAATCGGTTTAAAAGCTTTATTTTGTAAAGGTAGCACGAAAAGAGTTTTGAATTGACCTAATTTTCGAACACCATTATTACGAAATAGAATTTGAAAGTTTCGATTTGAACTTTCGGTGAACGTATTTATTAGAAAAAAAAGCTGTTGTCCTCACAATAAAATCGTTCAATCGATTGAATTAAAAAAGGTTTGATTGATCCAATTAAGTAGAAAATATTTTTCTCAGTGTAGGATTTGTGATTTTGTTATTGTTTTATACAATCCGAAAGATTATATTTATTTCAAATTTTAGAGCTAGAATTTCAAAAAATGAAATTTTTTCAATGATTTTTTTCAATGATTGATATATAAACTAAAAAAGTAAATACTGTTAGAATAAATGGCTACATAAATAGTATCAATAATAAACTAACTGAACATCTTTACATTATAAAAAAATAAATAGATAGTCAAATATTGCATTCGATTTCTGTTAATGATCAAGGAATAATTAACATGAAACAACTATATTCATTTATTTTTCTCAATCCCCAGAAAATCTCACAAAGCCGAATCACGAAGAGGTCTCTCACCCCTAAGGTCTCTTTCACTCTCTCTTTTTTTTCAACTCCACTCCTCTCATTTTATTGCGTGGCTTTCGCGAGCCATTTAATTTTGCGTTTTATTAGGGTATAGCGCAGCCGCTTTATTTTATCCGGCGAAATTCCTACTCCGAGAAATTAACAACGTGCCCGCATTTCTAAGCGCCTGGGCGCGAATCGGCCAAATTGAAAATAATAAAAACCGACGGGCGACGCTGGCACGAGGCGACTTTTTTAGCGCTTTCCTTTTTTCGCCCCGCGCAAAGCTGCACGTCTTATGGAGTTCATCTGCGACAAGCGCAGGGAAATTGTTTTTCTTAATTTTCAGAGTAACGCTGCGGGATGTATAATAGACGAAAAATATTTAATTTTAATTAAATCGCGAGGGTACCTTTATAGGTCTCCCTTTTTTTAAATTCTTTGTTGCTAATGAAATATGGCGATGATGTTGGAATAATTAAAAGTATAATTAATATGGGGACAATAAAAGTTTTTTAACAGGGGTTATGATTTGATTAATTAAGAATACTTAATGGACATCTTATTCTCAAAATATTATAGAAATATAAAAAACATTCAATCTCTTTAAATGATAAATTACAGAGTATCCATTTATTTAAACTTTTCTCAATTTAATTATTGTAATTAGATTAGATATTGTACTTTGATTAAATATTGACTGAACTTTATTCGTTAAAATCCTGCTTAGATTTTTTAATTAAGTTTTCCATTCTAACAAAGGGTACGCGTTTTAGGACGAAAGAAAATTAAATTTAAAACTATTTGTTAACTTTCTCAATCAGATTTGGAAGTAGCATTGCACTCTGTGTTTAAAGAATTTCCCTATTACGCACAAAGGAGGTATTTCGATCCACTGCGGTTTCATTCATTCGGAAAAATACAAGTTTTTTGCTGTACCAAAAAGCAAAAGTAAAAACTATTATTAATTAGGCGATACTAAGAACACTATCTCTACGGATATTGTTATACCAGTTTTCACCAAAAAGCTCTTATATACTTAAAACCTACGAATGCTAAACATAATGCACCTGCTATTTTAAAATATGGCGTACATTATCTAAATTCGAGCATAAACACATGAGCTTCTTGCAGCAGAATTTAAACTTTTAAAAAATGAACAAACTTTCGCAGATTAAAAATATTCCCAAGTGGAAAATTTGTTCGCCTCATCGAGTGAATGAATTGTCAGGCTAAAAATTCAGCGGCCTGGGAGAGGTAAATTACGGGCTTACCGGACTCGGACCTTATCCACTTCGATTATTTTTCGAGATAATTAAGAAGAGGAATAATGAAGAGCTTAAGTTGCCGAGCGTTCGATGAGATAGCGAAATGTTAATCATTCCTAATAAATTAATTACGGAGGAATTTCTGAGACTTGTGATATTTTTGTAATTATAAAAATTAGAAATAAAATAAGAGAAAATTAGGACAGATTTCAATATTAGTGAGTAAAGTAAATATCCAAGTTAAATTGCTAATATTAATCGATAATTGAAAAACTCAATTACTCTTTCAATTTAATTCTTTTCTTTAATGACTTAAACTTAATTTATATAGAAAAAATTGTGATCATGATGATAGGACCTAAAATGGAAATCTGTACAAAGAAGTTACAGTATTACAAATGTATAATTGAATATGAAAGAGTATATGCTAATTAAGTTACTTCTTCATCTGACTTTGGTGACCCAAAATTCCATTGTTTACATAAATCGATTTTTCAAAAATTAACATTAAAAATTGCGAGATGTCGCAATGTACAGAAATAAATTTATTTTGTAAATAAAATAATTGAATTAAAAATTAATTTTGAATGAAAATCTGAAATATATTATTGCAATGAGAATTATTTATAATTTAGTTATAAAGAAAAACGTAGTAATACATTATATTGTTTTGATATTATTTCCTAATCTCATACATTAAAATACCTCATAATCTATTTTTCCATATAGTTAATACATTTTTTATAAATAAATATTATTTAAAAAAAACTGCACATATGAAGTGAAATATTTGTGTTCTTTAGTACTCTATTAACAAGTCATATGACAAAACAGCGTAATTCTAACGCTAAATATATTTCTTTTAATACATACTGTTTTTGCGTAATTAGCCATAACGGGGGCATTAATTCCAAGAGCGTAAGCTCACACAGTTGCAAAAGCAATAAACAAGTCGCCGCGATCCATTAAGTTCCACCCGGAAAGAGAAAGAAAGTCCGCGCTCTTCGCTTTTAAATTTCGAGAAAAATGAGAACTAGCACTGCATCCTGCACAAATCATATCGACCTATTAAACTTTGAGATACGGAAAAGCGAGCCCGATTAAAATTCCCCAACGTGTGAGTACGAGGAAAAGAAGCGTGTACAGGATCGTGACGATCTAGCAAACTGGAAGCAATAAAACGGCGCCTTATAGCTAGTACACGTTTTCTTCCAATGCGCTCGTTTCTTTTGTCGCGCGGAATCGGGAAATCGTTTTTTAGAAGCTTATTTCGTGTATTTTTCTTATGGTTTTGGGGAAAATTATGCTTTTTTGTTATTTATATGAAGAAAGGATTTTTCAGAATGCATGAACCGAACTTGATATTCTTCTTACATAAGCTTTTTTATATTAGTTTTTGTAGGTAAATCATATTCAGAAATTCAAATATTTTGATACAAGAATACTAATGAACACAATATTTATTTTTTAAACATCCAAAAAAATATCTTCATTAAAACAATTTAAATAAATGTTAATATTTCTCAAAGAAAGCTTGAAAGTGAATTCAAAATTTGTATCGATTTATTGGAAAAATAAAAGTAATAAAAAAGTATTATTTTTGAATAAGCTTTATTCTCTACTAATTTTGCATTGGTATCGCTATCGAAAAACAAAAAACAGTTTCATAAATGCGCTTTAAAATTTTTTCACGTTTTTCGGCAGGAAAATAGGATTTTATTTTTCTCGGAATTGCTTATACACACGTAGCTGGAAAAGCAACGTACGTTTCAGCTTAAAAGGATTTATGGTGCGATCGTACATGGCCATATGGGCAAAAGTTCACTGGTTATGGCCGTGTACGGTTCTATGTTGGGGTGTAAGAGCGTTTACAGTAAATAATCATAAACGTACATTATGTGACGTCGAGTGGTGTAATTAATATTTTCCACAGGCTTAAATGGGCATAATTTTATGACATGATTGTGTAATGCAAAGCGTGTTTATATGGATGTAATTATGTTCTCCAGATACATAAAATACTGTAAAAATATGATGATTTATATGGGATTTTTTTAGTTTTTAATCAAATTTACTAGTTTAAAAGTTCTTCTATATTTTCGAAAATAGAATATTATTTATAAATGAAAAAAATTAAGTACAAAGCTATTTAAATGGGCTTTGTAAGTTTTTTTCGTTTATAGATATTTTTAATACTGTCTTTCATACTAAACAATATACTGATTTCATTTTAAAAAGATATAGAGTGCTTCTTAACTCATATTACATTCAGGTTTTGAAAAAAAAATAATTTTCTAAAAATCGATTTTCTTTTGTCTAGGTCAATAAAAGTAAATTTACAAATTACTCCATAAAAGTTTATTATTTTATAAAATAACTATTTGCACAATGAGTATGTTATACTACGAGATATTTGAGGTTGTATTTTTAATCGATATTTTTACTGTTTATTTTTTGTGCTTCATTTCAGTATTTATAAATTAAAAAATTTTCTTTAATAAAATAAATCTGGATTACATCAATTTTCAAATGATGATATTTCAGTAAATAAATTTAAATATAAATTTTATTTATATTTATATTTTTTATTACACTTTACAAATAATTCATATTTTGTATAATGTATCAGAAGATATTTTCGGATAAAAATAAAAAGTTATTTTTTATTAATGCACATAAGATTTTAACTATCCATTTGTCCCAATGTATATTGAAATACAGTTAAACATTGGCTCTATTTACAAGCTACGTACATAGTAAATAGCTAAGCTACGTAACATTGAACATCTTATATTGAGTTTAGGTGGTGAATTACAATTGCGCATTGTCGGACAGAAAACGTTATTTAGATTTGACTTAAAATTTTCTGATTTACTTAATAAAAGATTTAAATGGATTAATAGCTGAATAATATTTTATTTAAATAGTTTTTAGTAAATTTTAAATGTATTTGTTAATGTTCAAATAAATTTATGAAGGCTTACAAAATTATTGCTATGTTAATAAGTACATCAATAATTTACAAACAAATCATTCTAGCTTGAAGGTTTTAAGATATGAAATAATTCCATAGTACAAAAAACTAAAAATATAGTAGTATAATGGTCGCATTAAACTTTTTAAAGGGAAAATACTTTTTATTTCAGGATAGTTCAAACTTAATATAGTATTGAGACGATTTAATAATTGTCTGATAACCAAGAGTTTATCAAACATTTCGAAGCTACGCAAAAACTCTTTCAATCATATTTATGTGTTTTACATTCACGTTAAGTGCTCATAACACGGCCATTAATTCCTGTCGAAATCTTCGCGCATAAGAGCGCACCATTCCTTATAGAATTTAAAAGTATCCCGGCAACACGGAAACAAATCGAAAAGGCAGTAATCAGGACACCGGCACTAATCGAGACACATACCCCAGCGAAAGGAAACTAGGGAGGGGAGCGAAAGAGAAATGGAAAGCTACGGGCGGTAGGAAGGGATTAAAGCGTATTCGCTTGCCAAAGCGGGCTTTATCGTTTGGCTAAGCGCGCGCGGCAGGAAGTTTTCGTCCTTCTTGTCACGTTTATCTCTCCCTCTCTCTCCATGCTTCGCAAGCAGAAAACATCGAGGATGCGGTAACTACGTGTGCAAGAGGATCTGCCCGGTACATGGCTCGCTCGGCTGGTTAAGCCAAGAACGGCATCCCGCTCCATTATCTCATTCTCTCTCTCTCCCTCTGCAACCCCTTTTCTTCCTCGATATTCCCTCTCACGCTCCATACGTACAACTCGCGTACATAACGTACGCTCCACTTCCGCTATTTCATCTTCTCTCTCCTCTTTCTGCCTTCTTGACTCTGCACGCGCGCTACTCTCCAGCCAGCACCTCCGGGGGGCTGTTTCATTTTCTTAAGGAGCTTGCTTATTCATATTACGCCGAGCGCTGCGGATCATCTCATTTTCATTCCCAGCGCGGATGAGGGATATGCGGCATACACGTTTATTAGGCGCGCGAACGTGTGTATACACTGCGACAATTCTATTTTCGAAATTCAGGTTAGCCCGGGCCTCTGCGCGCCGCCGGTGTATGAGTAATTTTTCAAGCGGCAGAGATGATATTTAGGAAGCGGCCTGGAGGAATATGTGATTCCCTTTCGTCGAGAGAATTTCCGGCTTGATTATCTGTGACGCGCGGAGTTATTCATTAACTCGTTTAATGAAGGGACGGTATGCTTGGGTTCCAGCTGGCGCGTACCACTGCTCATGTAACTTTATAGTTTGGGAGATATCTCTGGGCAGTTTCGGGTTAATTACCAATGGATTAATATTTGAATATTTTATGATGTCATGATGTTGGATTATTAAAAAAAGTCAATTTTAGCAGTTTTTTCTTGTAAATTATTAATATTTTCTATGTTAATAATAATATTAAATTGGTAACGTATAAATAAACATGTTTAAAAAATACATTACGCGATAAAGGGTGATATATTCAAAAATAGCTTTAATACTTGCTTTGAAGTTTTCCGAAACATATCGTATGCTTTTGTGTACGAATATAGTCATACTTCTGAATAAGAAATGTAATGTGATGTATCTATACAAAAATGTCGATATTTTAACTTCAATTTTCAACTGTCGCAAAAACTCGGAGTTGAAACTTTTATTAAGCTTTCTTGAAGCATAAAAGGCAGGGGATTATCATACTCGTAAATGCATTAACAATTTAAGTATTTTACTCAAAAAATGTAAAAATTTATTTATTATCTTATGCGTTTAGTATTTGCACATATAAATATTATGTGCAATATGAATGTAAGTTATTGATGTTTATGCGTTAATATTTTTTCAATTTTAAAATAAGATTAAATTTTTATGATTTCTTTTTTTAATTACTACGTGTAATAAGAATTATTTCCCATCATAAGGTTTTGGCATTAGGCTATCGTTATTTATTAAAAATACCCAAATAACTTCAAAATATATGAGTTACAAAATACACTTTACAATAGCCTGTTATTTTGGCATAAAATCGGGACGATACTTACAAGTAATACTTCTCAAAATCAAATTGCATAAATTTTGTATAAATTTTCGGTAAGAGTACAAATAATTATAAAATAAAAAAAAAAAAGAATTTGTCTCGATAAGATGAAAATTGACGGAATTAAGCGCTTTTGAAAAATGGCGAAATTTCGATGAATAATTTTGTAGCGATAATTTTGTTGTGACTACGCTAGTATCTAAGTTTATGTGTATATTATAACTCGAGATAAATCGAATTTATGTTTTTATAAATTATCACGAAATCATATTTTGTCCGAAATTGCTTATTTTGAAAGAAGGTCGACGGGATACTTATGATAATTCATGTATAAAACCGAATTCAACGCACATGTATAATGAAAGCGATAAGAAGAGTTTAAAGAAGCACGAAAACGTGCATTGCAGGAAAAGAAAAAGGTTGCATTATTTTATTTATCTTGGCATTCTGTAGCACTGGATGAATACATAAATGTACAAGGTAGCTGACACTTGAATTGAATACAAATTAGGAAGAACAAAATATTATGTAACTATGCATTGTGTTAGCATAAATATCTATAAACATCATGTTTTAAACAAATTTGTCTTCAAGTGCGTAGTTAAAAATTGTATTATAACTTTATCTGATTTATTTTTCATTTTAACATTTATTGTTCGTTATATCCATATAAATTTAACCGTAAATTTGTAATCTAAACTTTTTAATTAGAATTTTTTAACGTAATTATAATATACTACTACAGATTACTGTACGCCATAACAATTTATATGTAGGAATAGTTATGGGTTGTACAGAAAAAGGTTGATTAAAAAGAAGGACTAGAAAGTTACGAGAAGACAAAGATTGAAGTAAACGGAAGAAAATAGATCGAGCGTAAAAGTTAAAGAGTGCTTAAAAGATAAGGGATATAAAGCTCAAGAAAAATTAAGGAACAAAAGAAAAATAAAGGCACAAACCGAGGATACAAACTCGAAAAAAAGAGAGTAAATGAAAAAAGTTTAAGTGAGAAAAGAAAAAGACAGGAAAGAAGAGATCAAAAAAAGAAAAAAATTGCCGAGAGATTAAGAAAAAGGAAGATTAAGAAAAGCCGGGAAATAGAGATTGAGAGTAAGGGGATGAGAAAAATAAAGGATTCAGCAAGACAAGCGGGGAGAGCGAGAGAGAGAGAGAGAGAGGAAAGAAAGAGATGAGAGAGATTAAGGTGGAATGGAGGAGAACGGCAAATGGAAAGGGACGAGAGTCCGGCGGTAGCCGCTCGAGGCGAGCTCGAAATTGCAGGTGACGAAGCAAAGCCGAACGAGGAGCCGGCTCTAAATTTTATATACACTTGCGGTTAGCAATGGTACACACGAGCGGCCTCGGGGCTGCGGTATTGTAGAGCGGCTCCACGCGTTATTGTCAGACGCTGGGTTTACGGGACACAATAACGCGGCCGGGAAGAAATTCAGCGCTGACTTTCTTAGCCGGGGCTTAGTTAAAACGGTAAACAAGCGCCGTTTTATCGCGGCGATGCGCCCACCTTGTTGAGAATCGTCGAGAGGATTTATACGGGCCTAGAGTGGATCTGGCTCGAGTGCTCGGGTGGAAGTTGGAAATCATCGTGATTGTTGGGGAAAATTGAGCTGTTGGTGCGCGGGAGGTTTACTTGCTAAACTGGTTTGACCTTTTTCGTTTTTTGCTAGTTTTAAATGTTATGTGGTTTTTAAATTGCTGCGATTCTTGTCTAATCGATTGTAATAAGGTTTAAATAGAAGCCTATATTTACCCTATTTACGATAAATCTCATTGCTAATTCATCGTATTAACATATTATTGAAAAAATTGCATTATAGGTATAATAAATATCTCTAATCCACTGCAGTCAGCTATTCTTTTCCATTTCAATAATAACAAAAATAAACCCACACAGACGATTCAGAAATTCCATCACAAGCAAGCCGCTCCATAAAATTAGCATCGAAAAAACATCCTCCCAATCCTGCCTCATCCGCAGCAGCCCCGGCAATAAAAAAAGCCCAAGAAATCAGTATGGATCAAACCGCCTCTCGCCATCCTCGCCCGCAGAAAGCAGCTCGCGCAAGCGCGACTCTCCGCCTTTTTATTTCCCAGCCCCTAAAAATAGAAATGCGCAGCCGGATGCACTCGAGATTCGAACGAGTTATGGAAATTCGGTGTACACACAGACACACATCTGCGCTCTGCTGCCTCTCGAGCGGATACTTTATTAATGCGCCGGCTCTTTATGGCAGCGCGGGGGGGTTATGTCAGGCGCGCAAAATGCGAAGTAATAACGCCGCGGCTGCGGGAGAGGCGATTTGAAATTGACGGCGCCGCGCAGCGCTGCAGCGGACGAGACGAAGGAGAAGACGACGGGATTATATGCGCGCCGTTGCGGGATAACGCAACGGGCCTGTTTATGATGGGGTAGGGGGGCGAGGGCAAATTGATGCCGTATATTTTTTTACGAGGATGGAGCTGCTTTGAAAAGCCGTGAAGAGACTTTTTGCGGGGGTGTAAAGGAGGATGCTGAGGAATGGTTTGAAAGCTGATGGATGTTGAATGAGGACGATGTAGCTTCTGTTATTGCTTGGATTGAGGGAAAGCACCTGCGGCGTTTGGAATGGTTGCGAATTTGATGCTTTTGCGTTTTTTTGATTGAGGAAAGAGTTACTTTATATTTTTGTAATATAATGATTAAAGTAATCTAGGTTTATAGTACAGGAATATTTATTATTCTCACTCGTTACGTTATACTACAAAACACAAAATCATTGTTGGAAACTGATATGTGAGAATGTTTAATAAATCGAATTAGCTATATAACTTAGTAGAAATTTGAACTTCCCAGCTTCGTGCAAATTCATAAACATAATGGTTCAGAAATTCTAGACGGCTAATTATATTACTAACATAGTTTACTTTACTCAGAAAATATAAAGTTGAAAAGGAAAAGTAAAAATTTATACAAGTGTTTTCAAACAGATTCCAAACTTAATAAGTGTAAAGTTGGTTTTTAATATAAAAACTTAATCTTTTATAAATTAAAAATAAAAACTTTTCAAATATCTATAAATATCGATTACTGGTATTTGAAATTATTAAAATTGTTATTAATTGATACATTAATGTATACATTCATATTCCAGATATAAGTTAAATAAATACAGTATTTAAATTTTCACTACAAATTAATTTATTCCTTAACCCAAATAAAAAATATATTTCCAAAAATAGACTGTATAAATGGAGATTAAATCGAAAAAGTAATTATAAGGTTGAGTAGGACAGTAGTGAATTAGTCGCATGGTCTCAGTAGTAAGAGCCAAGCTATGGCCAGACATCGAACATAAATTCAGTAATTATTTCTTCCGAGTGTTGTGTTCAACAGTTCTATTGCTTGTATAAAGAAATTAATAAATTAGATTTATATGATAAATTAGTAGATGAACCAGTAAGATAAAATGTACTTTAAATTCATGACTAATCAATTCTGTTTCTTATTACTTTTAAAAACGGAATATCTAACATAAAACGATTTAATATCTAGTCAGTTCAGAATTTAAGTAAGTAAAGTGTTACTTAAGTAATAAAAATGTAGGCAATTTTTATCAGTTTATGACGTTACATTAAAATGAAAATTTTTTATTTCTCGCATACGTATGCATAATTACACTTAATAGGCTGCTCAAACGATATTACGTTAAAAATTTATATACCAATAAAACATTAAATGCTAAAACTAAAAAAAAAAACACTAAAAACTACAAATTCAAAAAGACATTAATAAATCCAAAACAGTCGCCGCTATGAATAAAATGCGCACTATATAACGAACGGAATAACTAGCCGACTAAGCTGAATGAACGAGCGGCAGCGGAAAAGAGAGCTCAAGCGTTAAAGAGAAATGAGTGGCAAATAACGTGTAATTGCACTCGATAAAGGCGCAAGAGAGAAAGAGAGACAGGGCGAGAGCAAGAGAGAGTCGGCCGCAAAACAAAGAGCCGTCTCTTTGCACCCACGCTCAAAAGAACACGAAAGGCTCTACATAAACAAGGCGGCGCCGTTGCAACAGGCCTTTTTCTTTCTAATAAGATAATTACGACATCGCCTCGAGGGCCTCCTGTGCTTCGTAATAATAACATTTTCTCCGCCCGCTTTTCTCTCTCTCTCTCTTTTGCCTCTCTTCTGTCTTAATTTCACTGTAATCAGATTTCTGATGCCCGGCCCTTTTCGAAAAACCTCACGCGATTCACTAGTTCAACTCTTTTTGCGCTTAATCTTTTTCTTCGTCGCTCCGCAGCTTTCGCTCGGTTCTTTTCTATTACTCGTGTCGGCGGAATGATAAAGTAGTTAGGAATTTAGAGCGATGACGCAGAGAGCTTTGGGATGTCGAAAAATTATGTTGCAGAGTTATTGTTTTTTCTTTGTGATTTTCGAGATATTGGTTTTTCGAATTTTGATTAATTTATAAGCCAGAGTTATTTGTAATGGAAGGAAATAAAAATTAAGGTAATAACTATGTTTTATCTTGAATTGTGATTTATTTGAGCTGGCCACGACAGTCGATAGTTAAGAATCAAGCTCAGGATCTTTGTCCTTCTTGATAAATACTATTTGATTACGCTGGATTTACTAGAATTAAATCATTTTATAAATTACTTGCTTAATAGATTAATATCGTGTGCGCTTTGCCAACGTTCCAGAAAGCCAGGTTTTCTTTTGTATATGTCAAATATGAGTAATAAATAAAACTAACGATTCTTAAATAGATTGCTGATAGTAAAGTGCCAGTATTAAAAATAAAGTAGTCTAACGAGATGTTTTTATTACAGTTTAAGAAGACTTTTAAATTATTTGTAACAAAACATTGATATTAAAACTAATTTAAATTATTACACTTTACTAAGATCAATAAAATCTTCTAATTTACTACAGTGTAATTACCATCGAACTAAATAACTCACAAATACATTGTATAAACTAAACCTAGAAAACATTCCAATATAAAAACAAAACCTCAGAAACACTACAAAACAAAACTACCCTCCCCCTTATCTCAACCCATCGTCTCCAAACTGCAGTCATAAAAAAATCGCTCAGCCGCGAACAATTTTCGCGAGATCGCCAACATACTCAACCTTCCGGCACAGTAGTACGTCTTCTTGTGTATACGCAAACTCCCGCGCACTTCCCCCTGGTGCACGTGGCGCTTTGCATACACAAGCTCCTTGCGGGCCACTTGCCGAGAGAGCCAGGCAAACTCGACACGAGACAGAGAGAGGGAGATACGGTCTGACTCTCTCTCACTCACTCAACCCGCCGTGTAATTCCGCGGCCGCGCGTGTTGGAAGATTGGAGAGCGCTCGTGGCCCGGAAATTTGCAGCCCCGTGTGCGTACAGCTCGTCGAGAGTAAACAGATCGTGGACGAGGATCTTTGCTATTATCGATCTTCGGCGGGTCGGCAAGATTTATGGTACTCTGGGTGCGGGTTTGAAGAATTGCAGGAGAGTGAGCGCAGGGATGAGATGGTTCGGTGGTGATTGGGTGAGGAATGCTTTTTGAAGATGGTGGGTGGAATTGCTGCGATGCAATTGGCGTTCTATTAGTGATATTTTGTCTGTAATTTTGAAATAAGGGGTTTGTGGTGGCGTAAAAGATACTGGAATATTTTTTTGGTGGAAGTTATATTTCTTGTTCGGTTTAGCATCTTTGACAGGTGATTCATTTTAATTTTCCATACCGCAATCAATTCCAGAATGCCATGTAGAAAATGGAAAAGGGAAGAGTTTAACAAATGCGCGGTGCATTCGGATTTGATAAATTGATCATGTTTACAAAGTAGATATCGATTGGAAAAGGGATGATAAAAGCTTTAACTAGACCAAATGAACACCTGATCCTTTTGATTCGGTTCTTTCGTGATCATTCTTTCTTTCATTTATACGCCCTTTGTGAGCCGAATAAGAAGGTTTTTGTTATAATTTTAATACATCTATTTTAGGGCATCAAAATGCAAATAGATATCATTTCTTCCTTTGTTCGAAAAGTTTAGTTTTTGTAAGAATTTCGCCTTTTTAGTTGACCTAAATATTCTTAAAAAATGATACTATTTATTTTTAAAAATATATTACTCTTTCAAATAACTAAATTATTTTCCCAAAAAAAAATATATTTTTTTTAGAAAAGTTTTGTTAGTATCATTTTAATTAAATAAGAAGGTTATAGGTTAAACAATTCTTTGAAATAGATATTCATAAAGAGAAAGTTGCATGTTCATAATTCTAACTTTAGATCAGTACTTTTACTAATATCTATCCAAGAACCAAAACTAATGAACCCCATATAATAACGTCTATTTTAACGAACTTGGCTATAACATTTATTTAGTAAGTGGAATTTAAGAACTAAACGTCAGTTATTAAAAGAATATGTATAAATCATGCATAATGTATAATTATACTAAAGAGTAATGTCAAAAGTATAATTACGTAAAATAGTATATTTTATTTTCTCTAAATACCTTAAAAACGTTTTAGTTAAAAGTGACTTTTTTATTGTGTGCGTAATTTACGAGGTCACACATAGTTTTTGATAAAATAGTATACGCTTAGTATGTATCAGAATGGATTTTACATACGCTATGCGTCATACACAATTTTACCCAATAAATAATAATTTAGTATTTTATGTTAACGATAAAAAATCAATGTTTATTACGTGCTTGAGTATATAATCTTCACGTGATCAACACCATATTTGAATTATTTGCGTTAATTCTCTTTTACGGCAATCTAAGTTGGTGCATAATACGCTTTTTTGCGCCCTTGTACAGAAATAGTACATTACGTACCAAAAGAGTAAACACAAATTTGATTTTATATATTCAATAAATCTGTATATAAAAGAATAGATATAATGCTGTTATTGTTTTTGGAAAATAATATAATATTATTTCCCTGCTCAAATTTTCTGGAGAATAATATGCCACATTATGCTGGATTTTCAGAACTATACAGTGACCATTATTGTTAAGGTGGGAATAAAATACTATTATGAAGACTATAAAAGATATTGAGAAAGAACTCTCTTAGTAATAAGAACTTTTATTTTTTGTTTTGCTTCATTATTATTTAATGCTTTATGTAAATTTATATAAATTGTAACTAAGTGATAGACAATAAACTATTAATAAATATTTGCTTGTCTTGAAGCAATTTTTCAGAAAATAAGAATATTCGATTAAAATGATATTATATTTAATTGAAAGGCATCATATATAAACTACTTATTTATCACATATTTTTTAAACTTAGAAAAATAAAAGGATAATTGATAAAATGATAAGGGATCTCATAAGAATCTGTCATTGACAGCTGATGTTACTGCGAAGTAAGCATACTTAGTTATTTACTAAGGTTATGAAACAGCCAGGAACCTAATCAGCTATTTATTCGTGGAATGAGAACTATATTTAGACAAGTATACTTAACTATTTCGTAACTTGCATCATTTATACTTGATCAATAATTTTGCTTATGACAAGTTTAGTTGAAATTTACTTACGTGAATCCTTCTTTACCGACAGTTTGTCAATGGGCATTTTTGATAAAATAAGAAACTGTAATATTTCAAATTGCAAAATTTAGATAATAGATTGTTAACTTATCAAAAAATAAGTTGGATTAATTTTAATAAACGATACATATATAATTTGATAAAATAAAATGCAATCAAACAATAGTGCAAGTAAAATAGTGTCGGTAAAACGGGAATAACGGTGTTCATAAGCTTTCTCGACCAAGTAAACTTATAAAAATCAGTGATCAAATTTTGCTCAAGATACAATAAAAATACATACGTAAATTATACTATATTATCGTTGTCAAATATATAAGCCGGTGACTTTTAGCAACTAAGTGGATGTGTATAATAATAACGCATGTACGTGCCATGGGAAAAGTAACAAGATCTATATAAATTGCACAATGCCGTGGATAAATCTATTTTTCTTACGCTTTTCACTTATTTGTTTTCGTTTCCAGATAAAACCAGCAGCAGCACTCAGGGATATATAATATGTATGTGCGGGTGAGAGGAGAATAAATCGAGCATCGAAAAAAGGGGGTTGAGGTCATGTGTGTGTGTGTGTAGATAATATATATTTACTCTCGGTGCAATTATATATCGTGCTCAATATCTCTTACATAAGGAAAAATTTTCCCTCGCCGTGCGGCTTGCCAAAAAACTCGTGTTCATTATCGAATAAATGTCAGTAAAACGTGTTTCTACGCGTGTGGCGGTGCTGCTCTCTAAATTCCGAACACGAACAACATCTTGCGAACCTGCACTGTAAACTACGCGGCGGTGGCAAAAAAAAATATCAGTATTTATCTCTTTCCAGCTGTATATTTACGTGGCGGAGAATAAAAAGAAGTTTATACGTATATAGGTTGCCGAGGGCTTCCTCGCTACTTGAAATTTACCGACGAAACAGTAGACTACGCGCCGGAAAGCTACTTGAGCTCAAGTGAATTGTTTTACTACGTTCTGGCCACGTGACTTTTAGCGGCGGGATTTAATGTTATTTAGCTTTCTTTATATTGAGAAAATTTTCTGACTGCGGGCTACTACTTTTTTACAGCTACAAATTACAAACGGTTTATTTTTATTCGAACGGAAGCTGCAGCTCGAGGAAGCGCGCGTTGAGGTTTAGGATAGAACTTTCTTGCCTTTGAAAAATAACTTCTACAACATTGCCTTTTATTGCGTTTTCAAATTTATTTTACTGACGAATTCAGTAGTTTTAATTGTGTTCTACTTTTTTTTATTTGAAAATCATCATGCATTTTAACTAGATTTATTACTTTATTGCGTTATTTTCATAAAGTTCTATTATATTATACGTAAAAAATATTTCTAAAATTTATGAATAATTTTAAGAACTTGTAAATAGTTCAGAATATACGGATGATTTAAATATACGTGTAAATATGGTCACGTACACAACAGGTGCAAGAACGCAAGATGTTTGCACTAATAAAATTCTAAAATACTGATTATTTGTTCAAAAGTTTACATTTTCCGTGTGTACTAGCTCTCGGCTCAACAAAATTCAAAAGTGTGTGTTCTAAGGACGTGGGAGAGTAACGGTTTAAAAAATTCACAAGTGGCGGACTATACAAGCGGGCACGTGAGGCAGTATAATAACAAGTGAGTAAATACAAGTGAAAGCAGTCTTGACAACAAAGAAAAACGCGCGCAACGGACGGACCATCTCGACTGTCGCCTTTTTCGTCTTTCTCTCATTCAAAATTCAAGGATTTGAATTTGAATTTTGCCAGATCCAGATAAAACCCACCTCTGGGCCTCGAGAGGTCGTTGTTTTTCAGGAGATAAGCTTTAAAACCACAAGCGTTCGCTTTCAAGCTGTGCGTGATTTACGCTGAAAAAACACATGGACTGTGATGAATTCTTAAATGTCTCAGAATGTCAATACCGTCGGATGTTATTTTGTTAGGATTATCGGATCGATTGACGAGTCGTCACGTTACGTTATGCTGAATTTTCATGAAGGGTATGAACTATTGAATTTCTGCGTCGCTAAACTGACAAGAGCCGAAAGTTATTATTCTCGCTGGTTAATATTGATAGGATAAATCGAAGTGAAAGAGTTAAAAAAAGTTACAAAAGGTATTTTAATTAATTTTTTGATGGCTCTTCTTTCTTTTTAATTAAAGCTTTAGACGTTCATGATGTTACAGTTTTGTTTTACAAAATTCTTTTATAAGGTGCAAATTGAAAGAAAATATTCCTTGTATCTTAAAAAATTTAAATATTAATACAATTTCAAATTAAAAGAGTTTCCGAAAATAATTCTTCGATTGGATTATACACATATTTACTAATATTTAATTTAAAAGAATGCGAATTAAAATAGCGTGTAAATTAAAAATTAATAAGATTTTTTAATAATTAAAAAATAATTTCAACCCGGTTTCTTTTTAATCACGCTTATAAAATTAAAATATCGGTTTTACTAAGAGGATATCAATATTTGTACATAATCAATCTATTGTAATATATAATTATTATTTATGTTTTTATTAACCTATCAGATTTCAGATTATTTTTAATCAATGATTAGAGTTGAGTAAAAATGATATTTTTTCTTATTATTTATTGAATATTATTAATTTTATGATTAAATAATATAAATGTAAAATTAGTGGTAAAATATATATAGTCATCATCAAATATTTAATAAATTCACAGACTTGTAAAATGTTGGTAAAGCACGCACAAATAATTTTTAATTAAAATGTTATTTTCTAATGTTGACTTTCTAAATATTAATTATGGAAGAAATAGACTTTGTAGACAGAGTTTGTTTATGTTTAACATTTTGTGGAATTACTTGCCTCTTGTAAGCTTTTGCTACGATGAAAAATTGATGCTTTTCATTTCTCTGAAAAGTGAAACACAATTTCTCTGAAAAGTGCGGATTTACCTGTCTTCCAAGATTCTACTTTAAAGAATATCTTTTAAATTTACTAAAGTTTAGAAAGATTCAACAAAGATTTCTTAATCAAAAAGTACTTATTTATATTAAAGCATTCATTTAATAAGATCTTTATGTATTTTAAAACACTCAAATTTATTATTAAGCATATATGAATTTAACGTCATTCAAAAATATACATTTAACGTAAGACTCATGAAAACTAACCCAAAGAATAAAACTAAAACAATTTCAAATGCACTAGCTCTTCGTACACGACGTAAGTTACACAGCGTAAAAAACTAAAACGCGCGCTCGCCGTTTATCCCTTCCGTCGGCGAATAAGGGAGCAACATCCGAAGATGTAATACTGTCGTCTTGCCCTTCGTTTTACAACCCTCCAACTTCTTACTCCTTGTTAAAAACTTCATCGACTCGCGACAGTTTATTTCGGTTTCGGATCCGTCGGTTTCAGCTGTAGTAAATTTTTCCCGCCGTTTTTATAGCGACTCGCGCAGTGCTCTTTTCTGATTCCCGAGTGCGCCCCCCTCCGTTTTTTACCGTCCCTTTTTCCATCCGAGAACGTCTTCATGACTCGTGATGCGTTCGATCACGGTGCTTTTAACGTGACTTTTTTTTCACGACTTATTTTCCTCTCGCCAGTCGCGCAAGTTTTTTCGCGGATTCCCCGCGCATGAGATGCACTTTAACGCCGCTGCGAGCTTTATATCGAACGTCATTTTGAGTAAACGTTATTTACTTGTTTTTCTGCAAAATAAGAATGAAAATGCAGATTTTTTTATGTCAGTGGGTAAGTTTTGCTTTGTCACGATTTTTTCATAACTTTTTTATATTTTTAGTTTAGTCATTATTGAAGAAATTATGATTTTTTTTACTTAATGTCATTATATTTGTAATTATGTATTTAAATTTTAAAATATTATTGTATAAATATTTAAGTATACAAAATTCAAATCGCAAAAAAAACTTTATTTCACCGTAATATAAACCGAACGTACGACTGTCTTGAGGACAGATAAACCGTTCCCAATTTAAGAAGATTTACCTAACTCTTTTTTTACAAAATTTCCGTCGGCCACAATAAAACTCAATACACTTTACAACATTTTAACCCTAAAGACTTTTATTTAGTACAGCCGTAAGAAAATGAAACGGCAACTAAAAACTGCCCCATTAACCCAAAGAAATTCTCCTTTTTCCTTAGCGCTCAGCTCCGCGCGGCCAACATCAAAAAGTT